>JANHFL010008972.1:279028-294944 GCA_032468155.1 Oxyrhabdium leporinum | reverse complement strand
ATATCAAGGGTTTTCAATTCAATTGTATAGAATGTGAAGAATGTGTGTGTGTGTTTTATTTTTATAGTCATAATGTAAACTGAAGATGGCATTTAATTTTGTTGTCCACTACGAGCAAGTTTGGAAAGTTTTAGGTGGACGGGGCAAGAACTTCATTTGGCAGCTGTTACTAATCTGCTTTTTTATTATACACAGGTGGCAATTAGTGCCAATTACTACAACTAATGTTGTTTTATGGCAAATTTTCCATCACTAGAGCTTTTCTCCTTGATCAGAGGTTCCAGGAAATTTAACTGACAGGTTCTGTGGCTTGGAAAAAGTTTGAAATCCTAAGTTTTATACTGGTCGACTTTGGTGTTAGGCCGAAGCACCATTTCAGAAGGAAAGAAGGAGTTCATCTGACATAGTGTTCCACCAGTCAGCATAAAGATCAGCAAATCTGTGGTGGGGAAAATGTCAGACAAAATTTTCAAAGTCCACTTTTACTTTTGAATACGGAGAAGCGTCTTGGAAGTGTGTGTGCATAGATTTCCATGCCAGTCGTGTAGATTTTCTTTTGGGGAGGCAATTTTATACAAAATGCTTAAAGTTGTTATTGTGAGGTCCTTTTTAACTATGGTTCCTCTCTTGCAAATATAATGCAGATAGTCCTCAACTTACAATAGTTTATTTAGTGACCGTTCAAAGTTACAACGACATTGAAAAATCATGTGAATTTTGATAGCATGGTCAATTTTGATCATGTGATCAAAATTCAGATGCTTGGCATTTGATTCATACTTATGACTGTTGCTGTGTCCCAAGGTCATGTGATCCCCCTTTTGCAACCTTCTGATAAGCAAAGTCAACGTGGAAGCCAGATTCGCTTAACAACTGGGTTACTCAGTTATCAATTGCAGAGATTCACTTAATAACTGTGACAAGAAAATATGTAAAATGGGGCAAAACTCACTTAAGAAATGTCTCATTTAACAACAAATTTTTGATTCAATTTTGGTTGTAAGTTGGGGGCTACTCGTATTGAATGTGAAGAACCAGAAAAGAGACAGCTCTATATTTGCCCATCAAAGTCAGAAACATGACGGGATCTCATAATGTTAACACTCTAATACCAAGCCAACTAAAGTAAACCACATGTGGCACCCACAATTAAAATTACAACTTTAGACCATTAGCCACATGGATTGGACTTGATGGGAATTGTACTTCAACACATTTGAAACTTCTTGGGTTGGGAATAAAACTGTATGCTCGGTTGTCTCATCAGGATTGGATTGAGGAGAGGCAGTTCCAGTTGCAGCATGTCCTGTGTGGGCTAGACATTTATTAAATATTTTGTTTACCTAACAAAATGGAGCATTTGTATATGTTCCTCAGATGGTAGCTTTTGGAGAGGGATAAGTTTCAAAGCGAATGAAGGAGAGGGAAATGACAGTGGCCATGCAAAAAACATATACCTAAAGTATTTATATTTTGTGAAGGAAAGCATTCAGCATGTCTCAGAATTATGAATAGAAAATAAAAGGTGGGTAAGGAATTCAGAATCAGACATCAAAATAATTTGGAAATATTATGGTAGAATGAGAGATTCAATTTTCATGGCACTTGACCAGTGGGAAAAAAAGCGTGTTCTTGCAATTCTGGAGAATACCTTCCATTTATTCACTTGCAGGTTTCTCTTAGTATTCACAATGCTCAAGTGCATCATTTGAGGAGGGAGAAGTCTATTCCTAAAACTCAGAGCTTCCTTCTTTCCAAGAGAAAAAAAAAAACCTGGAAAAATCCAGCAATGCATCTGAACTGTTTTTGACGTTCTCCTGGAGCTGTACACATGATATTTCAAAAGAAATTTCCTACTCTATTATACCGAGAACAATGTATACAAGTTTATATCTTCACTCAAAGTAGAGTCTACTGAAAAAGGTGCAGACTATGCTATGAGAAATAGTATACATCCCTCCAGTTATTTTGGTAGCATGATTTACAAAAAACACACCTCTACCACAATCAGGTGAGACAGTTCCAGAGCTGTGGCTTGGATGAGCCTATTAAGCCCTGGGCATCATTAATTATCTAACATAAACCATCCTTCTTTGATGCAGAATACAGGTATGTTTCCAGTCATTTGGGCTAGACTGTGGTTTGGCCACAACTCTATTGAGCCTGTGGCACACAAAGATTAAGACATTTTCCCAAAGGTCACACAAAAGCTAGACCTGAACCCCCCCAAAAAATGACCTTTCCCCCCACATCAGGCACGTTTAGGTGAATTTCTCTTGGTATATTATACATTTAAGGTGAAGTGTTCACCTTTCTGACTTTTAAAGCCTCTGTCTTGTGAACAGGATTTAAAAGTTTGCTTTCTTTGGTAAGATTTCCTAACTCTGAATGGGACATTCATTGAAAGCAAATCTCAAAAGACTCATGAACACAATTGCAAGCTAATCAAAAAGGTTTAAATAACTACCATAAGCTGCCTTCTGCAATATTTCCCAAGCTCTAATTATAACTGAGAGCAAGAGCTGACTCTCTAAAGTTGCTCCTTGAAGCTGTGCTTGTGGTGATAAGGTATGTTAAGAAAGCTAATTATGGTAACAGCTATAGAAGATTATAGTGGGTGGATGATTTGGGCAAAATGCTAATGAAACATGGTGCCTTCCCTATCAGTGACTAATCCAAACCTAGATGAGAAATTGTATTATCTGATGGCTTTTCTATATAAGACAGCTGATGACTATAAGCTATACACCAAATTTGCCTCTGTAAGTAAAGTTCCTCAACCAGTTTGACAGAGACTTTCTTATTTCTGTCCTTTTTTTTCCCCATTGGTGAATTGCACTGACAAATTGGAAATAAAATCTGGAAGCAGTTGGAGATTTATATGCCATGAATGGTTTTATACTTCAAAGCCAAAGCTAAAGGCACAACGAAAAAATAGACATAAGGATGTACAAAGACACTAAGTAGTCCTGAAAAAAAAAAGTGAAATAAATTTTGTCCAAAATTGAGCCAGGACAATATTGTATGAACCAGGGTTGCACTTTCAGCTCATCTCCAAAAATTTGCTGAACCCATAACTTTCTTCTTGAAAAGAAGAATGTGTCTAGGGGACAGAAAATAATAATAGTTCTAGTTTTGCTTTGTGCATCAAGAAAACTGGGCGACTTTGGGTCAATCACTCTCAGCCTTAGAGAGTGTCAGGAGACAATGACAAATCATTTCCCAAAAATATTACCAAGAAAACCACAGGGACTTGACCAAGCAACCAGCAAGAGTCAACCTTGACTTGAAGGCACAAATACACACACACACATACACCCACACAGATATACACCCACTTGATCATGTATTCCATTAGTCCTTCATGAATAATTATTGTAGATTTTATTGTTTCACAAAAATGCAATAAAAGCTAGTAGCAGAGCATTTAGTGGTAGAGCATCTAAAGCATTTAAGGTTATTAAGGTAGTCAAGGTATCTAAAGGTTATTAAGGTAGTCAAGGTATCTAAAGGTTGTTAAGGTAGTCAAGGTATCTAAAATAAATGCTCTTTGGATGGGTTATTATTATTATTATTTTAGCAAACAATGCTTATATTGCAGCTATTAAATAATTTAAAAAAATCTAATCCCATTGAAAGTTCTAAGACAGGGTTCCTCAACCCCTGGTCTGTAAACCAGAACTGAGCTGCGGAAACAAGTGAAGACCCATCTGTGGGATGTAGGCAGCATATGAAACCACACCATCTCCAGGCCAAGGAAAAACCTTTCTCCCACCTTTTGGCCACCACGAACTGGTTCCTGGTGCCCAAAAGGTTGGGGGACACTGATCTAAAATATACATCTGCCCAAGTTCTTCAACAAAAGACAACTCAGGATCGTAAAGACTGAACTGGAGTTGATAAACTATTGCAAACAACACCTTTCTAATCTAGAAGAAGGGGAGCTTCCTTACTTTTCAAATTAATCAGATTCCAAAACCTCCAACTCATAAGAAGTGTTAAATATGCTGATTCCATGATGGCCCATGCCCTTTTATTTTGATTTTGTTTAAGGGCATAAAGACCGTCTCCTGGAGGTTGTACACCAATAAAAGTACAATTCGTAGGAGAAGCTAATAACTATCCTTTTTCAGTTTCTACTCTCTTTGGTTATGTAATATTTAAATTATCTATGGCAGATACTTTGCTGCCCCAAGCACAATACAGTGTAGATGCCGGTATCTTGGATTGTTCCCAAAAGACAGGAAGGAGCCAGTGAAAATACTATAGTAGTGGCATCATTTATTAATTTTTTATCTAGATTTCCACTAAAACTGATTGTGTGGCTCACAATAACTCACGGATACAATTTGTAATTAAACATTTCAGTTAATCAGAACTATACACACGTATAATTCAGCCCGCTGCCCACTAAAATACAACCCATTTTAGCAGCAAATCCACTTGGATACCAAGAATCTAGCTGAATAAAACCTATTTTACCTGTGTGCAGAAGGAAAACAACAATAGGGAAGTTCAGGCAAGTATTTCCAGGTTCTGCATCAACCCTCAAAGGCACACTTAGACTGAGCAAGAATAGTAAAGGGTCTTGGGCCTGACACTTCAATGTTAATATATTTATTTCAATGAGCTTCCATGGGCTACAACTCATGTTGTGTTATATAAGAGTTCCATAACATGAATCTATGGAACATATACTTCCTCTCTGATACAAACTGGATTTCTATGTGCAACCATGACTCCAAATATACCTGGACTTCAAACCTTTATACATTCAGGGTCATTCAAGTGTACATCTGAAAAGGTGAGAAGAAAATATAGTCTGGAGTCTGGGAGGGCCCTATAGGGAAAGTTTGAGAGGCGAACCAGGCGAGTCATTGCATTTAACTGCCCAGTGCCATCTTCCCAAAATCCATTCAGAGCAATTTGCTCAGCTGAGGGTTGCCCTGTGCTACTAATCTTCAGAACAAATAAGTGTTTTTCAATCAATTCTATTTTCTGCTTAACAATCTCTGTCCTGCTCCATCTCTGAGCAGCTCTACTTGCTAGGCATTGCTTTTTAAGTTGGTTCCCTATCCTATCTGGAGGTACTTAGGTGAGCTTTCAGTTTAAAGAAGTGTTTTCCTTTTTCACTAGATGGCACTATAAAGTAGCATTAGGACTGCCCTGCCCATTGTGTGAAAAACAGAGTGGAGGTTGCTGCTAAAGAAAATAATGGGCTGTGTGGTGAAATAAACTCTTTCTTGACCCTGTTCCATTCCTCCCTGCTTAGCACATGAGTTGTAGATCAAATATTGGTAGAAAAACTAGCATACATCACTTTTAGTTTTTGCAATGGCACTTTTAATACATGTTGGGACTACTGCTTTTGAGGGTGAGGCTAACATAGTAAAATAATTCTCACTAAGTAGATGATAGCCATGATGAGTGCAAACCCAAGATAATTAGCCTTTCCAGCAGCAATCATTTGCCACACAGTCCCACCACTGTCATTGTGAGCAAACTCTAATGATAACAACATATACTATACACATATTGTATTTATACAGCCACATTTGTGCGCTAGAATGTTTTGTTTTCACACAAGATAGGTACATATCCAGTCCGTATGCAGATCCCTGTGGGGAGAACTGGTATGGCACTCTTGTGCGCATAGAAATTGGGTCGGCTCAATATGTTCTTAAGGCAGAAAATCAGAAGGCAGAAAAAATAGAATGTGCAGTCAGCACAATGCAGTCAACACATTTAGCTGCGGAAAAAGCCAGGTTGGATCTTGCTCGTTTTGGAAAGTGAAGCACATATGTTTGATACAATGCCAATGAATTCCACAAGTTCTCTCTGGAAGATCTAGAATGCACCAGTTCTTCTTTCTAGAATGGACTGTCCCCCCCTCCAGCCCATCAGGATTGACTGATGTAGGACCTTTACATCAGGTGGCACGGAAGGATGGCTCTAACAGCGGATTGGCTAAATTAGCATGGGGGCCTATAGCTATTAGAATAGAGCTGAAAGGGACCCTGGTGGTCTTCTAGTCCATCCCTGCTCAAGCAGGAGATCCTATACCATTTCAGACAAGTGACTGTCCAGTCTCTTCTTAAAAACCTCCAGTAATGAAACCCTTACAATTTCTGAAGGCAAGCTGTTCCCCTGGTTAATTGTCCTTACTGTCAGGAAGTTTCTCCTTAATTCCAGGTTGCTTCTCTCCTTGATTAATTTCCATCCATTGTTTCAACAGAGTTTGGCAATGAAAGCCAGAGTTAATTATGTGATGAGAAAAGGTACTTTCTTTTGTCTGCCCTGAATCTCTCTCGAACAACTACAGGATGATTTTTTTTCTTTGTTACATTTAATTCCTTTCCTTCAGAAATTCAAGATGGCACCCATAGCATGTCCTCCTCCCACTTTTCCTCATAGCAATAACACGTGAAATAAGCTGGACTGAAAGAGACTGACCAAAGGGCCCATGGCTGAACATGGCTCTCCTTAGTCCTGGATCAACAACTTGACCATGATATCTTATCTGATCAATATCCCACACTTATTGCTGAAAAGCTCATAACTTTCCAGAGTTCTGCATTTCAATTGCTCTTCTCCCTGCTTTTCTTTTAAAAGTCATGTGCTTTTCTAATAAGTTCTGCTGTTACTACTGCTTTCTGCCTCTTAATTTAATGTCTATTCCCTTCCATTTTTTCCCAGTCCGACATTAACATTCTGTAAATATCTCAATACTCCAATTATATAAAAGCCCTGTCTCTCCAAAATAGTAGGCATCTCTACGCGTCACTTCATTTCTCTATTGTCTCACACATTTTGCCGTTAATAAATAAAACATCAAGCTGGGAATTCCACTGGTGAATCTCAGGTCCGCTTTCTGCTTCTGAATGCATTCCTACTATGTTTACCTAGAGATAGAAAGAAGGATCTGGAGTATAGAACTGAAACCATGCCTGGTCTCCTCTCCTCCCCTTCTCATCCATTCCTCTGTAATGGCTTCACTCCAGTATCTGTACCCACAGGAAAATGCCACTGTGGGGATTAAGTTTTATCTTAATTCTGAATCATTTCAGAACGTCAGGCTGTTGTAAAAGGTCTCAGAAGGAAAGCCAGTAAAAACAGATTGGCAGCAATACTTTTTCTTTTCCAATGCAATCAGATTCTGACAGTGCCTTAAAAAACCCACCAAAAAAAACCCACCATTGCCAGTGTGGTAATCCCCTTTTCTGACTTACATTTCTGGCTGTGCAAGTGATTTTTATCCAAAGCAGGAGCAAGGATGCCTATATTAGCTTCATGGAACCAGAGTATATTTTTGCAAACATTGCAAGTGAAAGGGATAGTTCCACACAGAATGAGCATGGTATTCTTGTTATGAGCATGGGAACCCATTCACACTTCTAAGCAACAATATGCAGAATGGCACTGATGGAAATTCTGAATCTTCTTCTTGATAAGATCCCAGAATGCTATAGCCCCAGGTGAGGAACTTTTAGTCCTCCAGATATTGCTGAACTACCTTTCCCAGCAGCCCTACCTAGCAGGGCCAATGGAGAGGGATGCTAGGACTTGTAATTCAGCAACATCTGGAAGTCCACCCTTTTTATAGCCCTGTAGGCTAGCTGTTAAGGCTTATGGCATTCATGCTATCAATAATTGTTTTAACTGTTTGATTACTATGCCTGCCAAAAAAGCCTTTGGGTTGTTTTCTTTTTTTTAAAAAAAAAGTTGGGGGTGGTGGGATTAATTGAAGATTTGCTATTGGACAAAATCACACCACGTAAAAACTTCATTATTAGGCTGAGTCACTTTGTTCAGAAACCCTATGCCAAATTTTCAAAACTCACAAGATTGTAATACAATTTAATATGAAAATTAGGTGTTCTAGTTTAGGAGCCCTTAGCAATTCTTTTTATATTCTCATTGTTACTTATATGAGTTTTTAAGAGTTCTGTAGCATTTCTCATTTCATTAATCCAGAGGGAGGAAAATTAGCCAATAACTCCTGAGAATGTGGATCCTGGGAGCTGATAAAACCAAATATTCTTTCCCTTTGCTGATTTTGGCTTTTTGGAGGAGGGTTGCATTAGTAATCTGAGAACCTTTTCACTTTCATAACTCAGAGCTTGTTAGCTCTAAACATTCAAAAAACTTAAACATCTAGGGAATGTTTAAATAGATTTGGTTTAGAAATTTAAAAGTTACTAAATGGGCAATTCTTTACCATCTTAATTGTTGTAAATTGGGCCAACATAGATAACATCTAGAAAGCTTATAAAATTCTAGGGAAGTTGTATGGTTCATCAATAAAGTTTTTTAAATGCAGCTGTGTGCCAATAAAAATCTATGGCCTTTATCAGAATGAACTTTGTGGTATTAACCTAAGGCTCCAAAATGCCCTTACAGCTATTTCCTTAAATGAACTAACAATAGAATTTTATTTTGCACCCACTGAAGCCTGCATTATTTTCAGTGGGTGCCAAAAATTCTACCATTAGTTCATTTATTCCTTGGTATCTAAGTATATGTGGGAGGAGGAAATAATTCTGTCCTAGCAGCTTATGTCCACAGTTATCAATTATCTTAAGACTTCTACAAGCATCTTCTAGTGACAGTTGGGCTAATCCAACTGCTAATGAGGATAAACTTTATTTATATTGCCTCATGATGGATGATGATACTAATAGAGGCTATAAGTCACTAGTAGGTAAATAGTTTTAGTGTGCAATCAATGCAGTTGTGTACACATGTGTGCACACCTATACAGAAAACAATATTTTATTGATTAGCCAGAAAATAGACTCATCATCGCTGGATCCATTAGTGGGGCTCTGCTGAAGCATCAGAATGCCTCAAATTGCTACTGTACAACACCTGTTGTGAATTAAGATGATAATGTGGGTTTGTTATGCTACAAATGGCCAGCTTCTGGTGAGACACTTCTGAATAATCTTTGTGAACTACTGCCTACATTTTGATATAATATTATTGAAAGTTTTAAAAACAAGAGTAAAAATTAATGCAAACTAAAATAGAATAAGAAGTCAGTTTGGTCTAGTGATTAAGGCACCAGACTAAAAAGCAGGAGACCATGAGTTCAAGTTTTGCCTTAGCCATGAAAAACCAGCTGGGCCAATTTGGACCGGACCAATCATTTTCCCTCAGCCCAACTTGCCTCACAGGGTTGTTATGGAGAAAATAGGAGGAGGAAGGTGTGCGGGTATGTTCACCACCTTGAATTATTTGGAAAATTAATAAAGGCGGGATTCGAATAAATAAATGTGTTTTTTTTTAAAAGGAAGAAATAAAAGAAAATGCTAAAGTGCAAAATGAAAAAAGTGGGAGAAAAGTGGAAAATAAATGAAAAAGATATAAAGAAGTGGGTTCCTATCTTTTTTACAACAGGTATAAGTACAGCTGTAAATTTACTCCTTTCCCCAAGTTTATGTCATGACTCTTCTTTCTATAAACTATTGTATACATTCATCAATACCACAATTCATAAGCATGTTTCTTCTATTTCAGCTCAAAAAGCCCGTGAGGGTTTTCCAGTCAGTAATAAACAATACTGTCTTTTCTCTGATCAAACACATCAATTTGCCCCTCTCAACAAGTTCTATCATCTTCACCAACCATTCCTCTATTGTAGGTATTCCCAAATCTTTCCATCTTTCTGAATACAATTATCTTGCTGTGTTTATCATACAGTATACAAAACCAAAGCTCTGTGACTGTTTGTTTGTCCATCAGTTCCAAGAGGAAGACTTCTGGTGTTAATTGTATACTACCCTTTAAACCTTCTGAATCGGAATATGCATTTCAATCCAAAATTTTCTAGCTAGCTTTTTTGCATTATCATGAAACATAAAATAACCATTCTTGTACATATTTCCAACATAAATTTGAAGTATTGTTATACTTTCTAGATAATTTTTCTGGTGTCCAGTACCAACAGTACAAATTCCCTTTAAAATTATATCATAGGATAAATTTCAAACCTTTTAACTACTATTTGTCTATTGTTCCATCTCTATATTATAACCAAAAGTTGTGGCCCACTTTATGATACATTCTTTCACTTGTTGTTGTATTTCAAATTTCGATTAAAGTTTATATACTTTAGCAATTACATGTTCATCATTTGTACACAGATGTGTTTCAAAATCAATATTCAACACCATAAATTCTTTTAATCTTTCTGATAAAACCGTTACCAAAAATTATCAATGAATCCCATTGATAATTATATATTTTTGCATCAGTTGTTCTCGTGATTTTATTTTGCATTCCCTTGACAGAATTCTAGTATTTCACTGATATGTTAACCATTTATGTTTGCCTATTATTTCTCATCTATAAAACATTTCTTGTGCTGAGAGCCACAAAGATGTTTTGGGCACAACCTAGACTTGTATTTATTCCATATTCTCAATATGACATGTCTAACTTAGTGAGTTTTAAAATCTATATTAACCTTAACTTTATCATACCACAAATATCCATGCAACTCAAATCTCAGGACATGTTATTCTAATTCAAAGTCTTCAATTTCTCACTAACACCCATTCTTTCATACAAACCAGATATCAGACTGCAGAATAAAGTTTCAGATCAGGAAAACTCAATCCTCCTCTTTCCTTTGCATCTTGTAACATCTTATATCTAAAACTTAGATATATTTTTTGTCACTGGTTAAACAGTGCATTAATTGTTAAAACAGATATTGTCTCAAACAAAAACATTATTCTAGACATAACATTTATCACATAAATTTTCCCCAACAACAATGATAGTCTCTCCCATTTTAATGTACCTTTTTAAACTTTGTTCCATGTTTTAATGTAATTACTTTGAAATAGCATACAATTTATATTTGTGATATCTGTGATATTTTACTTTTTTCTCAATCTACTCCCCCAATCTTATGACTCTGAGATGGTCACAAGTCTCTCAAAATGCAATCTCAATGCAATAATATAGCATAAGAAAAACAATTTAACCCAACTATAAAACTGTTAAATGTCCAAACGTATGCTTTCATTTCTGAAAAGCCAAGCACGAGTGACAATGCATTCCATCATGTAGAGGCCACCACCACCAAGGCTCATCATCTGCCCTTTGTCCTCCCCACCCCTTCATCTAATGACAGGATCTTAAGCTTGATGACTTGATCAGATGTTTGGAATCGTTGACAATGATGCAATGAAAGGAAATAATGACAATTGTTCTGAGCAAAAGTTATGGAGGGAAAGCAGACAAGATGGAAAGAAAGAGAGAATGAAAGACTATTGGATCCCACAGTATATTAATCCATGAATAGGCAGAACAGCCTTTACCAACTTGATAACTTCCAAATCTGCTGAAGTGTTTTTACTTCCAATCAACACCATCAACATCAGTCCATGAACTTTATCCTCTAATAACAGGAAGTTTCTAAAACAAACAAGAATGCATGGGCTTGCAATATCCCATGTGATTTCTGAGATCATGTAAACATCTCCCCTCCTCCTAGTGCAGATATCAATATCAATCTCTACCAATTCGAAGAATGTGACTGCAGTGAGTAAACTTCCTCTAACCTCAGAATTCACATAACACAACCTGTTATGTTATTGCTTCTCAGGGAGTAAGAGGGTTATTTGTTTTTAAAGAGAGGTTGTGGAATCCATCCCATAAAGCCATTATGTTCTCAGTGGAGGAATATCCACTATTCTGCTGGAAGCACCAACCCTTACTGACAAGGAGGATTGGACTGTCCTGATTGCTTACTCCAGGAAGGAGGGATTGCAGCCCCATCCATTGAACAGGGTTATTGGGAAGCAAAGATAGATAGAGATTCTTTTGGGGGGGGTCCTTTCCTCTAAAATAGCCTCCCCCCTACCCAGAAATTCACTTTGCATCTGTTTTCTTGCCTTGTTTGTTTTCTAGTTTTACTTCTGCTTTTCCTTCGAAAGATCAAATCAGCACATGTAACGCTACTCCTTTTACGTTTTTGCCACAACCACCCTGTGAAGTAGGTTGGGCCAAGAGACAGAGAGAGATAGAGGGTGTGTGTATGTCTGTGTGTTCCAGGCTACCCCTGGCTTTAGAAAGAGGGTTAAAGGGGAGAGCTTTGTTTAACAGAATCTTTGAAAACTGGCTATTATTATTAGAACGTTGAAAGGGCGGGGGGAAGATTCATTAGATTGTTTTGGAATCATTTAGTTGTTTTACCAGTTTAAGTTGTTTTCCTGTGACAACAACCAAGAGATGCCAAAGAATTAAAACCAATAACAAATCTGCAACCTGCAATTCTGTTTTTGGGTCTCAGGCACTAAGTCTTCTCTGGGATTACAGGTTAGAGGGAAAGTTGCACTCTATGGGAGTTCTGTTGCAAGGATAGATTGGAGGGAGAGCCTGGCCTGTCACGTGGTGCCTTCTTGTCCCCGCCTTCCCTCAGATGTCCATGCCAAATCAGGAGAGCATCTTCTCTGACAATTCCTCAAGCCAAACCAAAGGGCACACCATTTCATTTCGGGCAGAAAGCACCTCCATTTTGCCCCTGTTTAAAAAGAGTTAGTCATCACTTGCAACAGGGCAGCTGCTCCCATTGCGCCTGATCGCATCCAAGTGCAGAATCAAGGGAGGCTGGGGAGAGAGGATGATTCACCCCCTCTGGGTGAAATGCCAAAAAGAATGGGTGGGGTCATGTTCTTTAAACTAGGGATTCGTAAATGTTTACTCCAATTTGCTGCTTAGTTATACTTGACCTCTGTGGGTTGGCACACCCACTGATTTACTGCCTTTGTACTGACAGCATTGTTGAGGAGACGTTTCCCTCCGTACCTTAATTCTGGGGGTTTTTTTTAAAGAAAGCCTTGGCAATCTACTTTCCATGCCCCCAAATAAATATTTAGGCTTTTATGTTTGGCCATGAGAACATTATGCAGGTCTTTGAAAATAGGTGGTTTTTCTAGAATGCCTGGATGCACAAGGTGTTGTCATTTATAGGACTGGAAGTTATAACTCCACATCCATTATCCTTTTCCTCTTTCAAAACACTTCCTCCTGTTAGGATGGAATGTAAAAATGATGGAAAACTTTGGGCAATGAACAACTTTTTCCCCCCTAATGTGTGTTGAAAAGTGTTATAGTCCCAAGCAAGACTAAATGACATTCTTAAATGAAGAAGGCTATTTCGGCTGAGGAAACACCAAGACTAAAAACTTGAGTGTTTAAATCAGAAATGTACCATCTGGGTGCTTAACTATTGATCTATAAGTTCTTCACAAAGGGATTTCTAGTTCCTTTCACAGCTCATTCATGACAGCCAGTTATTCAGCAGTAAGAGGCAAGCTGGGAAGTAATGGAGTCGATCCATCAACTAAGTTAATCACCCAAATTCACTTACATAACCCAGTGCAGCCAGCAGTTCCAGCTGTCTAGCATGAAGGACAAACTGGTTATTATAGGTGTTGCTCAGGATATTAGGCTCTAAAGTTGCACCGTACTGTGTTAATTGTGCATAATCATGTTTTGCTGACAAATTCCGCCCATCATCAACATAAATTTCATGCATGCTTATTCAGATGGAAATTCTATTCAGTTCAATGGGTTTTTTGACTGTGAAACTGGGTAGAGGGTTTCAGCCTAAGTAGTCAGCTTAAACCTTTTTCTTGAGAGATCAAAAACGATCTATGGTGGTGCAGTGGTTAGAATGCAGTACTGCAGGCTACTTCTGCTGACTGCTGGCTGCCTGCAATTTGGCTGATCGAATCTCACCTGGCTCAAGGTTGACTCAGCCTTCCATCCTTCTGAGGTGGGTAAAATGAGGGCCCAGATTGTTGAGGGCAGTATGCTGATTCTGTAAACCGCTTAGAGAGGGCTGGAAAGCACTATAAAGCAGTGTCTAAGTGCTATTGCTATTGCTGTCCCATTCTCTCAAATGAATCACTAAATCAGCATTCAGCTATCAGACCCATCTTTAATATGATTATTGTTGCTATGCTTCCTATACTGGGACTAACTACACAGTGCATTACTACCAACCTATAATGGCAATCCTTTCCAGTTACCAATAAGTTAGGACAAAATATGTGTGAGATGGTAAAAGACACACTGTCACACTGTTTTTAGAGGCTAGCTGTACTGCTTTGCTGCATCTGATGTTAGATGACAGCAAACAATAAATCTGCTGGACGTTTATACATTCCAATTTAATGGATAGTCACATAAGAATCTCCAGTCAACTAATGTGACAATAGGAAATCAGAGATATACAACATTTTCTGGTCAAGACTATTGAAAGGTACATTGGAGGAGTTATAAATAAAAAATAAATAAAATTATAGTATATTTGAAAGTCTCAATGGGACTCAGCCTATCTGGAGAGGTTGATCCCGGTTCAGAAACTAAATAGGAGGAAATGGGAGACCACCAGATAGTTCCAGGCCTATAGGCCATATGGGCAGGTTTAAAAAAAAAATCTGGATGAAAATAGTGGCTAAGCATATTGCTGCCAAGAATTGTACAGATCAGTACATTAAGTCCCCATAAACTGAACTGCTTTTCAAAGAGATGTTAACCTAAAAAAGCTAATGAAATTAAATAATTAATACATTTAATATTATCCCACCTCTGTTGCATTACAAATTACAGCCTGGTGTTCAGAAAGCTCTAGAATTTACAGGCCAAGCTTGGAAGGGTACATGCAGGAGTCGCAAGGCTTCTTCTGGCTGTGCATGCCTGTGTTGTCTATCTACCAGAGATTCCCGCCTTTGTTTGCTATAATATGGATGGGAAAAGAACACCAACATCATCTTTTTCTCTCTGAATAGTTTTTCAGTTTTTTTTCAAATGTGACATGTCAATACAGGTAGTTCTCGACTTATGACACTTCATTTCATGACCTTTCAAAGTTACCACGGCGCTGATAAAAAGTGACTTATGACGGTTTTTCACACGTACAACCATCGCGTAATCACGTGATCAAAATTCAGCCGCTTGGCAACTGACTTGTCTTTAGGAGAGCTGCTGTGTCCTGGGGCAATGAGAGCATCTTTTGTGTCCTTCGGACAAGCAAAGTCAGTGGGGAAGCCAGATTCACTTAACAACCATGCTACTAACTTAAACAACTGCAGTGATTCACGTACACAACTGCGGCAAGAAAAGCCGTAAAATGACGCAAAACTCAACAAATGTTTCCTTTAGCATCATAAATTTTAGGCTCAATTGTGGTTGTAGGTTTAATATACTTCTCTAGAAGGCTAGTTCCTGTGATTTCCAGAGTAACAGCCATGTGAGGATTGTAACTGCCTAATTAAGCTGCTGGGATTGGCCTGACAATTTTCCTGTATTGTACCTTAATTTGCATTCATTTCCAAGTAATGAAGAAATCTCTTACCAATAGTGTTTGTTTACATTGCTTTGGCTATCGTACTAAGCATGAACCATCTTTCAGGTACAACATGATCCAAGAAAAGGAACTCTCTGCTCATGTTGTTATGCTGTTGCAAATGAAACAATCAGTCACATCTTCATGCTTCCCAATCCAGTCCCCTTTGATTTCCTTATGTTCCCTTATTCAAAAACAACATGCTGTAGTTTCCCACATTTTGAACTTATTGTGTGATGTCTGTTCCAAAATAAGCGACATAGAGAGGCATCTTCTGCGTAAGATAAACACAATGGTAGAAAAGAAAGGTACTTGTGGTTCTTTGGTTGAAATGCAACCCTGAGCTTTAGTCAAAATAACAGCAGTAAATACAAGCTAATAGATCAATCTGCCAGGACCCTGCCATGTGCACAATTTTTGGACTGTGAAAAGATATAGATACTTGGTTATTCTAAGCTGAAGTTAAGGCCTGTGCAACAATAATTGATCAAAAATTTCTTGAACCCAAACCCAAACTCTATCTATCTATCTATCAATCTATCTATCTAT
>JANHFL010008972.1:264528-278928 GCA_032468155.1 Oxyrhabdium leporinum | reverse complement strand
TTGTAAACCGCCCCGAGTCTTCGGAATGGGGCGGTATATAAATGTAAAAATAAATAAAAAAAAATAAAATAAAATATCATGTATTACAGTATTATTAAAGGCAAATTCTTATCCACTTAATACAGTAAAACAAATACAAATTTAATTAAAAAAACAAAAAAGTCAACAATTAAATCAGGCCAAAATGCATAAGATTAATTTATTTATAAAATTTATTGGCTGCCCATCTTACCATAAGGTAACCACTTAAAATAATACCATAATGCCTGAACAAATACAAAAGGATAAGTTTCTAGATGAAGCAATTTAGGATTAGAAGTTTATTACAGTAAATTTATTTGTATTGTATGGATAGAGAGACCAAGAAAGATAATAAAAAAGCAGAAAAATCCAATAAATTGTGGTAGTTAAAAGATAAGACAAAAGAATTAAAGTGGCTAATAACTTAAAAAGCAAAAAGAAAGGAAATTATTTTGGATCCATATTGTATAGATTGTGACTTAGATATAGAACACTATTCTAACTAAAAGGACCTTTCTTGATGGACATGCTCAGATTGTTCTGTCTGGTCTGGAAGCCAGATACTCACTGTACTAATTGAATCTAATACTGGAGTTCAGTAATATAAATTTATTCTAAGCCGTTTTCCCCAGTCCAGGTGGTCTAACTGTTGGGCATTTTGATTCCCTAGTGGTTTTGGTAAATGCCAAGTCTATGCAGAACATGGCCATGTCCATCTATGATATGTGAATGAATATACAGCCTTATTATTGTTTATTGAATCAGGCGTGATGGAGATGAAATTTAAAAAAAAGCTGGCCACCTGAGTTTCAGGGCCTGCATCAGCTGTGACATCATAAAGAGGTTCACAGTGATCAAGCACTGTTCCAGAGGTAGTTAGTTCCTTTGAATGGAATTGTGCCACAATGAGGATCTTTGACCGCTGCTGACGTATGAACTACCAGCATCTCTCTACAAATCCTGAATGTCATGTTATCATTTCCTTGGCTGACTTCAACCTACGTGTTCTGTTACAGCAACTATTGTCCCAAAAGATGCAGGCAGGTACACACTTGACCTAGTCTTTGTTTCAGAGCAGATGAGATATGATCTGAGAATAGAGGAAATTACATGTACCCTTTACCATAATTAGCTCAGTACTTCAATAAACTGGACATCATGATGCCATGGACTTCTGCATGGAATTGGGACCATTTGAATAGTCCGCCTATGATGTCTAGTGGATTGATAGGAATTTCATTCTTTGGATATGACTCTCTTAGAGGTGTGCATATGTTTTGATGCAAGTTGTCTGGATTGCCTTTCTGTTAATTCCACTTTATTTCCTTTATCATTTTTTAGTTGGGTGGAAACATACAAACAAATAAGTGAATACTTCCCTTTTGCCTTCTATTCTGTGGTTAATATATTCCTAAGTTTTGGGCCTAAATGACCGATTGTGGATGTTCATTCTGATCAGTTATTTTAGTTTTTCTGAGTTGATGTTCTGTACTCTGTCCAGAGTCTCACAATAAAGGATTAATGCTACACCAAGAAAAAGGGGGCGAGGCATTGCTTTAGTTTATTCAATTAATACATATGTTTGATCCAATTGTTCCCACTTTGCTCTTTCTCTTTGGGGAAGCAAATCAATAGAAACCTTTGGAGCCAAGAGTTTTTTCCTTTCATCTTTAGATGTCATTATGTTTCTATTTATGAGACAGGGAATGAAAAAACTATTTGACTGCTGTAAGGTAAGGCATAACGAATAGCAGAGATCCAAAGTTTGATGTGGACTGCCAGCGATCACATTATGTTGTCTCTTTATTGATAAGCATTACTGAAAACATATAGCTGGTTTCTAAAATAATTTAAATATTTTTTATAATAATGGCCACAAGGGTTAAAAAATCAGAAATGTTCTGATTCTTCAATTTTCTTTGGAATTGTTACACTTTCCCCCCCCCATTATTCTTTACAAATAGACTGTCAGGATCATATATTGCCAGTCAGCATCAATAGAAAATCCAAATGGCAGAACCAGCAAAAAAATGAATAGTAATTCATGGTTTATTTGAATGGTAGCTTTACAAAATTGAACTTATAATGGCAAAATGTTCTTGGAAATGGTGAAGGGTAATGCTAATAAAATTATATAAAGGACACTGTAATTCTACTCCTAATTATAAGCACTAATAGAATGGTAATCTATTAAGTGACATAAATTTCAACAGACTATTTATGGCTTGTCCTTTTTTACTGAATTAAATGATTTAAATATACCTTACTTACTTACTGATTTAAATGTACCTTACTAGATCATGCTCATTAATAACAGCAAAATATAACTCTTTTTACTTCATGAAATTAAGGAAAACAAATAGCATTTAGCAGACCTCCCTCTCTTGTAGAATTTTATAACTTCGTACAATCTTCGTGGGGGGGGGGGGAGAAAATGTTGTCAGTCTTTTTTTGGGCTGTAGATAAAAGATTAAACTTTTCTCACGTGTATATAAATTGGGGTGCTTCCTATAAACAGTGCTATAAGGAAACCACAACAGCTGAAGTTATAGACGTACCTCATTCCCATGCATATTACCAACATACTTGAATTCTGGTATGCCAATCTTATGCTGGGTTGGAGACCTTCCCAGAGCAAGAACCCAGAGGTCTCTACCTTTAAGTGGAAAAGAATTTTACACACACATAGATACAGAATGTATGCACATAGTTGTAAAATAATAACACATAAACAATGAAGAGCTAAGATAAACTGTCTTATCTTTAATTCATTTGTCATGGCATTGAATAAATGAGTTTTAAATGTAGGCAGTTATTCAGGTGAATTAAAGCCTAATGTTTTCTTTTTCTTTTATTTAAACCAAAACATTTAAAACTAAAACATATAAAAAATTTATTCATTCCTAAAACAATCCATTAATAATAACAAAATAATTTTACTGAAGAGAGCTAAGTTTAAAAATATATGAACAAGAAATCTGCAAAAAAAAGAGAGATATAAACAAGGAGTTAGATCAATAAGGCTTAATGAGAGAACAGAGGACTGCAAAGGTTTAAAAGATCAAATATAATATACAGTTAATATTAAAACAGAATAAATTCTTGTTTGAATACTTGGAAGCACTTGGAAGAATTGCACAAACTATTTTTCCCTGAGTAACTGAAACAAATATTTAACTTAGGAAGACAAGTCACTTTTAACACATTTTTACTGATTTACTTGATCTGCACTGGACCAAGTCTGAGATTTAAAAAAATGAAGTAGCATTTCAGAGTTTAGTTTAAATGAGACCTATATTATTGGGAGATCATTTCATCCAACCCCCTATTAATATGAATTGGAGCTTTTAATAGTACTTACAAAGGAAGTTAAGCAATCTGAATTTCCCAAACCTATCAACCTGCTATCTTTTGGAAATTTTTAGGCAGAGTATGAAGTGTGTCACAGGATAGATTTACCAGTACTTTATTTTTTACATCCACCATTCATTCATTCTACTTAAAATCCAAAATATTATTTGAAAGGCTCCTGATGAGTAATCATCCGTGACAGCAGTGCTCGACATTTGCTGAAAGGAAAATGCAATATAATTCTCTAAACTGTTTTTGGGGAAAATAAAAGCATCATTTGGAAGAATTGAACGCCTGCAGTATTCAGGGAGCTGAAGTTTAATCTTCCTTCCCTATTTATAAACCTAGCAAAGTCACTCACTTATACTCAGATAGCTATGAGCCCAGTTCAATTAATTGCAAAAGAAACTATTTTCCTAAGTTTAAAAGAGGCAGATGGAAGGAGGTTGCCTATTTTGGTGGATTTTAAACTGAGAAGGAAGAATTAAGCTTATTTTCTCTGTGTATTGTAGTCTAAGTCAAAGTCAAGTTATCACTCCAACCTTTGCTGTTGATGTCTTTGAAAAAAACAATGCCCTTTTTAATAATGTATAAGGAGTTCCCAAGCTATGTTCTTATAACAGACTGAACTAGACACTGGGCAACTCTATATTATAATCAGGCATGTAGTATCAATGTACCCAGTGTGATTAATTTAGAATGCTATATAAACAAGGTTAAATAAATCATAGGTAACTATGATTTCACAGCTTAATTTTCATTCCATTCTTAATTTTATGTCTGTCTTCTTCTTTCCTTTCTCATTTAACAGGGTTAAGAAACCTTAGGCAAAACAGGTAGAAGTTGTTATACAGCTCAGGAAGAAAAAGAAAGAAATTCAAGGAGAAATGATAGTCTGCACCAAGAAATGAAATAGAAATGTTTCCATTTCAGAGCAGCTGTAGACAGGTAATAAAATTTATTGAGAAACATAGAAAAATAGAAAAAGATATAAACATTTAAGCAATCAGTAGACAATGAGCAGCTTGCCTTAAGAAGCCACTAATTCAAATGCTATCCTCTTTCCAAGTGGTGGTCTGTCCCCCCCATCCCCCTGTATGTTGAATTAAAACTCCCATCCTTCCAAAGAGTTTGACACTGTTAGAGAAAGCACTTCTAAATTGTAGGAGAGAATACCAAAGACTCCAAAACCAGAACACAAAAGTTTCCAAGCAAAATTCCCTAAAATGAGTTGTTATATTTTATGCCGTAAAAAATTTTTCTCCTGAAAATCTATTTCATAAAACATGGTAAGAATAATGCATTACAAAACAAGACAGAGCAATAACCTTCCCTGAGGCTTTGCCTCAGTGGCACAGTGGTTAGAATGCAGTAGTGCAAGCTACTTCTGCTGATCACCGGCTGCCAGCAGTTTGGCAGTTCAAATCTCACCAGGCTCAAGGTTGATTCAGCCTTCCATCCTTTACCAAGGTTGGTAAAATGAGGACCCAGATTGTTGGGGGCAATATGCTGACACTGTAAACCACTTAGAGGGGGCTGTAAAGCACTGTGAAGCGGTATATAAGTCTAAGTGGTATTGCTATTGCTATCTCGTCTTGGACTCAGATGTTCCTTTGCCTTTGCCTTTCCTGTCAGCTTTCCTCTTTGGTCTGGTGAACTGTGAATGTGGAATCAAATCAGTTATGCATTTCCCCATTCAGTTAAGGATGAACTTATAAAAATCTGCAAAGGTGTGGAATACCAGGACAGGCATTAATTAAGCAGCAAATATTAAACAATACTTCTAAATGCCCCTAATACTTCTAAAATGATATAATTCTACATACTCAAATCTACCTCAATAACCTTATGTGGTATCATTGGTAAGATTTTTTTTCTGTAAGACTATTATTGTTACAATATCTCTTTTCCTCTAAATTTTGCCTCTGAAGGTAA
Source organism: Oxyrhabdium leporinum (assembly GCA_032468155.1). Classification (NCBI taxonomy): domain Eukaryota; kingdom Metazoa; phylum Chordata; class Lepidosauria; order Squamata; family Cyclocoridae; genus Oxyrhabdium; species Oxyrhabdium leporinum. Next base: position 273,621 of record JANHFL010008972.1, on the reverse strand, counting down.
GTTGTGGCACTTGCAAGATCTCTACCAGGTCATTTTCCAATCCTACCGTAGTTGTGAATGTGACAGGTTTCTCTTTCTTGTCTTGCTGTTGTGTTTCCAGTTTTTTTTCCACATAGAAGGCATTCTTGTAGCTCATCAGCAGGAATGGTCTGACCTATAAAACCTATTTAACAACTTTTCCCAAGTATCCCCCATGCATTAATTATCACATTTTTATCCTTTACCAAAATTTCTTAATACTGTAACTATGGACTATGGGAGAAGGGCTGTGAGGGTCACAAACCCCCCTCTAAAATGATAATAAAAAATAACGGAGATATTCTACCCTTTATTCATTAAATCATTATCTGAGTGATATACATCAATGTGGCATGTTCTGTTTTCAAGCTTCTATCCTGCAGTATCTTTTTTTCCCAAAACAAGCCATCTTATTTGTGCATCTATTTCTCCTGCAGTTGAGTACTTGATTGAATATGTCCTATTTTTGTTATAGGGTTTTTCGAACTGGAGGTAACACCTCCTCTCAGTTGTAAGTAACACTGAATGGGGTATCACAAACTGCCTGGGCAAGAGGGGTTGCTCAAGCAATTTGTGATGCAAAAGGTTCTGAAACATCAGTTTTTCCATGGCCAAGTAAAAGATCAGAGCACTGTTTAGGGGCCCAGCATGAATATATTAAAACAACTGATTCTGCTTTTTTGATAGATCAAGCAGATTATTCGTCCAAAGGAATGCTGAGGATAGTATATCTTATTATCTATTAGAATATCATGGAAACTTTGTTGAATACTTGGCTTCAGCAAAATATTTAACAAAGTTTCCCATGAGATTCTAAAAGAAAAGATGGCAAAATATGGGCCAGATGTACTGTCCAGATGGACATAGAACTGACTGAACAAACTATTCTATGTCAGAGTAATGATGATTTAATAGCTGACCAGTTGCTCTAAGGTTGTAATGCTGTAATACTGTAATGTTATAATGATGATGCAATGGTAGCAATGAGTCAGCAGCGTTATTTGACTGCTACCACTTTAAGAGGCTGTAATATAAGTGAGACCCTGTGAGGGCGTATCTCTCTCCATGTGTGCTTCTGTGGTGTAGCGGATTACTTATTGTTGTTTGTTTAAGGCCTTTATCAAAGTACTTGTATGTATTTATGCTTTGTAGGGATAAAACCACTATATGTGGTACAAACCTGTGCACTGTATTTGCTCCTGGGTTGTCTCACCTAGTCTCACTGTGTGTACTCTGACATATGTTCTCTATGTTCTAAATTGGGTGCTTCACAGCAGAAGCAGTACAGCTGGCTGGGCCACATGTGCATTAAATTCACGGCCTGTATGATCAAGCTACATCATTGTCCCCTCCTGTATCTTTTTTTCCACAGGAAGAAACAAGAAGTAACCAACACTGCAACAGCTATAAAAGGTCTTGGGGAACTCCAGGCAGTATCAGCTGATCACAGAAGTGTTAACACCCTTTATAATGAAAATGTTTGTAATCTTGTCCTTCTTCCTGAAGGGAAGAGGTTAATCCTATCCCTAGATGGGCGATTGATGGGTTTCCCTGCCCTAATCCTATCAGTTTCTGTTGTTTATTGACTTTATTCAGCGTGTATCAGCTGCATTCCAGCTGCAACTGTTAAGTGGTTCTTAGCTATTTGCCCAGAGCTGTTAACTGAAGGGAGAGAGAAGAAAAAAAAACCCCCTCTCTTGCACTTTATATTCAGCCGGTTGTCCGAACTGCATAAGCAGAAAACGAACTGTTTGAGCGAACTGGTGAGAACCGCCTGAATCCCACCACTGGGTTGGGGACCACTGTCCTAGGATACACTTTAGGTTATTAGAGAGCCAGTTAGGTATAGTGGTTAAGGCATCAAGTTAGTCACTTGGAAACCAAGAGTTCTACTCCCACTTTGAGCACAAAGCCAACCGGTCACCTTCGGCCATCACTTTATTAATTTTATTCCAGATTATTGGTTACTAGTATGATCTGAAGCATAACTGTTAAGACCCTGAATATCTTGATTCCATCTACAGCTCTATTTTCAGGCACAAAATAATGACTTGTATTTTGCTAGTTTTTTGTTGATTAGCTTTTGGCATTCTGAACTGGTATTTGAATATATTTTATATAGCTATAGCTATCTTTATATCTATCTATCTATCTATCTATCTATCTATCTATCTATCTATCTATCTATCTATCTATCTATCTATCTATCTATCTTTAAAATTGAAGGTGTTCTTCAATCAAACCATTAGAAAAGCAAAAAGAATAGTGCAGGAAAAAAATCTGTGAGGCATGAGGTAAGGGATGGGTGTGGCCTTGACATGAAAAAGACAGAGGTATGTAATTAAACAGCCTTTAGAGTTCTCCAAGAGTAGATCTACACCTTGGGCATGCTAATTTCCTCTTGCAGAGCAGATGATCACAAAAAGAAAATTTAGAGATAGATCTGGCACTTTTGGAATTATCCACGTCAGTGTCTGCAACGCTTGAACAAGGCCTCAAAAGAATTTCACTATGAATATCTTCAATGAGAGATGCTTTGCTACCATAGTATGTGAATTATATACCTACCTTGTGCCTGACATCCTTGGGTTTTTATACATGTAGTGGGTGGGGTGGATAAAAGCATCTTTCAAGATAGAATCTGGGGCCTTCGTTGATATGTCCATAGAATTTTCTTAGCAATGGATTTAATTTTTCCCCCAATAGCATTGATAAATGAGTCCTTATTAAGTGTAGCAGTTGGCTGATGTAATTCAAAAAAGAAAGTAATACCTTGATTTGAAAAGAAAATTCAAGGAAGCTTAATTGGTGCCAGCAGTACAATCTGTTTAGTACAAGGTCATTTTAAAAAATTGCCCAAGACTTTCTTATAGTTTTATCTTCTCTTTCTGTTTACTATTTTTCTGTGAAGGATGTGGTCCTTTTATAAGGAAGTTGTTGCAACTTTGCTTTTTCTGGAATCCCTTTGAATGAAAAGGGGCTTTGGAATTATAGAATAGTTTTAAAATATATCCTGGAGTATCTTCATGTCTGCAAATAGAGATATATCTCTGCCTAAAACAAATTGTAAAAGTCATTGACTATAAGCCAAATACCACAATAAGGTGCTCAGGCATGATTCTGGAAAAAGTATCTTGACTATTCAGTTTTCATTCAAGGAGTGAATTCTACTGATATAAAGAAAAGAATATATTGGCTAGTTCAAGGTGTTCTATAGCTCGAACAGAACTCTCCATTTCTCTGTTTCTGTGATGAACCATCATTACAGAAAGGTATGATGAATAGTTGAGTGAAAGCAGTCCTTTTGAAATATTGAGATTGTGTGGTGTGCAAACTCATAAAATAGTAGCCATAAGAAAACTTGCCTACAGCATTCACAGAACATGAAACATTGATTTAGCAGGATGTGAACAATCTCCTCAGATGCTGTCTGTCATATCAGTGGGATCAGTAGTAAATCAATATGTTACTGATGCTTTGCTTTTCAGCACGAGGGAGGTGTCCTATTCATATTTTCCCCCAAATAATCTTTTCAGGAAGCTCAGGTGTGGCAACACTACGGGCACATTGAGGCCCACGAGTACTACAACTGCTTACCTTTGAACTAGGGCATCCTGCCTTCAATGAATTCATTTTTGAAAATACATTTAATGCATTTAAATATTAATTAGGGAAATTTATGGAACCTTTGATGTTTCCTATGCTGGTGGCAAATTTTAGGCAGGGCTGCTTTAATTTCTTTGGTCCTTTGATATACTTCCCAGGAATATCTGACTGCCTATCATCACAACTAGGCTAATGACCCAGATCTGCTTTTGTCTGATCTGCTGATCAGTGTTCAAGGGCAGATCCCTTATACTTCAATCAGAATGGCTGAAAGCTGGCTGGTAAACCATTGTCCAACCAATCTGGAGACTTCCAGATAACCAAGTCAGACAGTGATATAATCACAAGCCCATTTCTTGCTTTTATGCTCATGGCAACCAAGCAAATATTCATACTATTGTATTGTATGCTATTTTAAATCCTGATGCCTGCCGTCCCAGAGAACACAGTACAATGTAAAATGTAAAGGTGGAAGCTCCATTGAGCCAAGGTCATCTCTTGATGACTTCACAGATAATTCATGGAAACATATACAAATGGTTTGCCAGTTTCTTCTTCTGGGAAGTTTTTTTTCAACCCACAGTCTACTCATGACCTTCAGATTTTCTGATAGTCTCCTTTCTAAGTCCCAACTAGGTCCAATCTTCCTTAGCATGTTTAGATCAACTAGGTACTGCCTTAGCTGGTTAACAGTGCATAATAATAATAATAATTTTCCACCACTTTCTTGTTTGTTCCTGTTAACCCCAGTTTTTTTCACAACCTCCTACACCAGTGGTTCTCTACCTGTAGTCCATGGACCTCTGAGGGGGCCATGATTTCATCACAGGGCGTCCATGAAGGCATGAAAAAATATGATTTAAATCTTGAATTAGGTCTTGGTGGTCTGTGGCCATGATTTGTGGCCACAGAAGGTGTTTAAAGGGAATCCATGGTGAAGAAAAGGTTTGAGAACCATTGTCCTATACTAAAGGACAGGGACAGGTTAAAAAACAACAACAAATAATCGATGGCTGCTGGCAATTTATTAATTAGGAACTATTACAGAAAAGCAGTCAGATATTGTCAACTTTCTGAATTTTTGATGAATGAATCTTATAGTTTGTAAATAGATTTACAAAAACCTTGTTTTGTGCCAGGGATCTGCTCAGTCGATGCCTGATATTGTTCCCCAGTCCTGTTATATAGTCTTAAAACATGTTGATCTTAAATCTGGCAAGTCAAATATGAAAAGTAGTACTTATTGATATTCATGAATTTGCTAGGGAGGCGCATAGATATGGATAAAGTGGAACAGAAGGAAGAAGCAGAAGAAAAGAAAATTTGCATACTTCCAGTAACTAAAGCTGAGCTTTTGTAACATCTAAATAAAATTTCTGCATAGGTTATTGATATTATGCAATACATTTTGCATGCTATATGCATACATACATTTCCAGAACTTTCCATATGTCTGGACCCAACAGTCTTTTTAAAAAGAATCCAGAAATAATCATGATAGCTAACAAGTCTTTTCTTATATAGTCTATAAAAGTTTATATGCTATTGTAGCATTTATTATTTATTTAATTTATTCAGTTGATATGGCTGCTAAGTATCTCAAAATGGTATAATGTACTTTGGTGTTTTCATTATAAAACTTAATTTTGTTACCCGTCTCAGAGCTAGGTCCCTACTTGCTACCTCTAATATGCTTCTGCGCTCAGATTGTGATATAGTTAAATCTTACTATTACTAAACTTTACTATATCTGGTGAAATGTGACCATTTCTTAAATATTTGTCAAATTAAATCAATTAAGTTAGCCTGGCTGACTTTATAGGATTCATTGACTGGACCTTCATCCATGATGACTATATGAAGGTCTACCAACAAAGGGAATGCTTACCATTCCATGTAGAATTTGGTCATTACTTCCTAATTCTTCGTTAATGAAATTGCAGAAATATGCTACTCAGCATATTTATACTGATAATTGTGGGTCCACAAGTACAGTGTCTTACACTTAAACTTTATACAGTATAGGCTATGGGTTAACTCTGGATATAGCATAGCATAGCATAGCATAGCATAGCATAGCATAGCATAGCATAGAATAACAGAGTTGGAAGGGACCTTGGAGTTCTTCTGGTCCAACCTCTTTTTTAAGCAGGAAACCCTATACCATTTCAGACAAATGGTTGTCTAATCTCTTCTTAAAAAGTTCCAGTGTTGGAGAATTCACAGTTCTATTGGATACAACCAATTCTATTGGCTATAACCAATAGACACTCCCCCCCCAAAAAATGTTTTAGCTAAAAGTCTACAAATGAAATACTGTATGTCTCATGAACTGCATGTAGGCAAAGTGATGAAAGGTATACAGTACAAATTTCAGGATATCTTCTCCCACTTAATCTATTTTATCTACCTTAAATTTAATTTTAATCAAGGTTGGGCAGTGTGTATCCTGCCTGCCTGCTGCCTGTAGTTTGGCAGTTTGATCCTGAGCGGCTCAAGCTTTACTCAGCCTTCCGTCTTTCCGAGATTGGTAAAATGAGGACCCAGATTATTGAGGTAATATACTGGCTCTGTAAACTGCTTAGAGAGGGCTGTAAAGCACACTATGAAGTGGTATATAGTCTAAGTGCTATTGCTGTTACTATTGATAGTCTTACATCTTTCCTTATTTCTTGCTTTCAGCGATTTTGACAAGGTGTGATACTAACTGGGGTTCTATAAAGTTTAGGCATGAAGCATCAGTGGATGAAGGATTGGCTCTCTCTAGTCATGTATAGGGCAATAGATCAGGCCATTTGTTCGTTTAAGCTATAACTGTATTGGTGGATAATTATTAAAGCAGTGACAAATAGATGCAACCCTATGCTTCAAGTGATTTTTCAAAGAGAACCAAATTCAAACAAACTTTCACAGATCACATCCTCATGACATATACTATTTAGTTTCCTGTTAACTGTGTTAAGGTTTTCATCCAGAAAATGCATGACCAATCATGGCTGCCAGCCACTCCTACTTTTGGGATTAGTTATCCCATAGAGATATAGAGCTGGACTGCAAAAATCTAGTTGCTTGGTGACAAAAAAAAAATGCCAACTCTGTGATGTCGTTAATGTTGTCTGTATTTGTGCAACTTAGATCTGATAACCACCAACATCTTTAAAGAAATAAAATTCAGACAAGATGAAGAAAACAACAATATAGGAAACAATGGCAAACTAGAACACATCTATTGAAAAACAACTCAGACTAACTTAGTGCTCCATGACCAAAAAAACCCCCAACCCAACCTCTCACAAGAGGAGTTGTGTAAGAACATTATTCAGCAATGTAGAACTCCAGAAAAAAATAATAGACTACTCATACATCTTATAACAAAATGGATACCTGTGTAACTTTATTAAAAAGGACCTGGTCACTCAATCCACTATAGCACAACCAAAATAATCACTGATAATGCCATACTTCATAAACTTCTAGAAACAAACAACTGATTACTACACGCCCACAGTATCACTGTAACATACAAACCAACTAAAACCCTCCAAAACATCTTAAACAAATCAAAAGACCCAAGAAGAAAAAAAGGAGTCATCTACAACATACAGTGTAAGGATTAACAGCCATTATGTAAGACAGACATGCAGAAGACTAGCCTAGTGGGGCACATCCATGAGCACCAACTAGAAGTAGAAAGAGATGGCGAAAGCTCCTTAATCTCACAACACAACTACAGTTTCAATTGAGAAAGTGTGAGCATCCCAAACCAAGTTAAACCCTCAAACACTCGGGAATTCCTAGAAATTTGGCATTCAGACAAATCAGCCATCAATAGATATTTATAGATAAACCACATTTGCACACTATTGAAAACAGACAATGCAAAAGCTTAAAAGAAAATAAAAAGACCAGAGCAGCAGCCAACACATAGATAAACAGGGATTAACACCAGACAAACAAATAAAAAGGAAATACCCTAAACAAGGAAGTACCAAGGAGAAAACCACAGCCCCACCAACACTGGCAGGGCAATGTTACATAGTTGGGTAAGGAAATGGCTGCTAGCAAACAACCAACCTCAGAGATAACAAGTGATTTCACAGTAGATCTGATAGTTATAATATTCCAGAAATCTTTGCGATAGATAACATTTCCTGTACATTTTTTAAAAGTCTTGAAATTGTCAGTAGCGCATGTGTTCCAGAAGATGGACAAAAAAAAAGAAAGTAGAGCAACAGTGATGTTTCTGGATCAATTCTGTTGTTTGGCCAGCCAGGCCAAAAAAAGCAAATGACATAGTAACTCAGCAGTTGTGCTTCATTTTTTGTAGGTAGCAAAAAAAAAAAGGATTTAAGAAAAAGTTCATGCTTTAGTGGTGGCTTCTATATTTTAAAAGTGTAAAAAAACGCCTTCAGTTTCCTGTTGAGACTATAATAACAAGGAAGAGAAGAAAAAATACACAGGAATATGCAGTCATCATACCCAAGGGGAACACTTAAAAAGCATTGGGGAATTAAAAGGAAACCATATAATATGTTTTCTATAGTATCTGAGGCTCTAAGTTATGATATTTGACTCTTGTGACACTTTGTTGACTTAAATGCCTTTAGAACCATTACCAATATTTGTCTGTTAAGGGGGTCACCACCATCTCCCTCGATGTGTAATATTCAGACATGCAGTTATTATGGCAACCCAAATGGGAATTCCAACATTTGTACAAACACAATACTTAGAGAACAAAAACAATCATAAAAGGAATTTGTGGAAAGAAAAAGAGAAAAGAACTGTAATCTACTGAAAGGTTACAGTGGCTCTGATGTAGACCCACTCACAGTGCTATCTGCAATGCCAAATCACAACCGGGAATATTTATCATTTTGATTCTTGCAACTCTTGTATTCTCCCCAGCTTTAATACCAGGCATCCAGTTTACATTTCAGTTTCATAATAAATAGTTGCACAGCAAAGAATACTAATAACAATAACAATAACAACAACAACAACAATAACGATAACGATGACGATGACTATGACGATGACGATGATGATGATGATGATGATGATGATGATGATGATGATGATGATGATGATGATAATAATAAATATTTGTGATACATTTTTAAATGTTCAGGGGACTGAGTTTCATGTTTAATGAATAAAAGACAAATAATAATAATAATAATAACTAAAATCCATTGTTTTCCATTTATTTTAGCTAATAGAAAATTTAGAATAACACTAATTATATTTACATTATTATTGTACAAAGTAATGGAAGCCTATTGAAACAGCCTATTGAAACACAGCCTAATGAAAAGACTGCTTTAAGTAGCAGGTGTAACCCGTGTTATGGATTCTTTTTCTAATGGATGGAAGATTTTCCATTCTGTATCTTCCTTCCTTCCTTCCTTCCTTCCTTCCTTCCTTCCTTCCTTCCTTCCTTCCTTCCTTCCTTCCTCCCTCCCTCCC
>JANHFL010008972.1:241772-257556 GCA_032468155.1 Oxyrhabdium leporinum | reverse complement strand
ACAAAACTCCAGGGAATGGGGGGGGGGAGGGGGGAGAGAGAATGCCAATGTTTCTCAACTTCAGCCACTTTAAGCCATGTGGACTTCAATTCCCAGAATTCCCCAGCCAACCATGCTGGCTGGGGAATTCTGGGAGTTGAACTTCACCCGGCAGAAAATGGCCGAGGTTGAGAAACACTTGTCTACTACGTGATCGAAGCTACTACTTCACTTACAAATAAGGAAAAAGGAAAATCAGGTCAAAATCTAAACATGTAATGTTTTGCTCCACTCTTTCTAAAATAAAACCATTTTACTACTCAGAATGGAGGGTTGCTGGTGCAGCTCAGGAGAATAACTTGAGATACTAGGTTTTAATTTTGTTTTTAGGGAATTTATTGTGTTTGTGGTTTTATTGATCTGAGCCAGCCCAGAGTTGTGCTCTAAGACGGGTGACCGTACAAATCTTCAGTTACCAGTAGAGCTAGGGACCCTTTGGGGCTTGGAAAACAAGTGGTGCAGCCACTGACCGAATTAGCTATTATGGCTGATGGTCACAATGCAGGATGAGCAATTTGGAGGGCGGGCTCCACAAAATGCATTGAAAGCATGCATTGAAATCTCCAGCACTGAGGCATGGTGTCCATTCAAGGGCTTGATGAGGTTGTTTCAGTGACCTTCCCACACGATCTGAGAATGTGTACAAATTTACGATGATGCTTCCAATTTAACTGAAAACCCAGTGAACATTAAAGTAGTTATATAGTAGTTGGAATTCTGCCCTAAAAGTCTTTGCCTTAGAATATGAGAGACACTCAGAAATGAGGTTGTTTGCATGAACACCCTCATGCAATAGCAATATAATCCCATGTATGTTTAATGTTAGCAACCTTTTCATCTCTCTCTCCCTCCCTCCCTCTCTCACTGTGTCTTATCTTTCTATCTGTCCATCCATCCATCCATCCATCCACCCACCCACCGATCCATCCATCCATCCATCCATCCATCCATCCATCCATCCATCCATCCATCCATCCATCCATCCATCCATCCATCCATCCCACCTACACATTAATCTATTCAGTTTGTCAGATTTCTATCCCACTTTTTATCTGTAAAGTGTTATATGGGGACTTCCTTTTATTTGTACCCGAATCTAGTTCTCCCTGGTTGTAGCTCCACAAATAGATAACTGGGATTGTCTAGAATATTTGATGAAGTTGTGACTGAACTTTGCAATTTTAGGAAAATGCTTTTATGAGCTCAGTTGTCTTTTGGGGGTCAAAGCGTATTACATCTGTTCCAAATTATTACTGAGCCAATAGTTCCCTTATAATTCAAGCTATATTTTTTACTTTGACTTTCCATTCAGTCACCAAGGCTGATGACTCCTGAGAAATATATTCTTGATTCAGCGGACCTGAATAGTAGATTGTAGTCTTTCTCCTTCCTCCAGAAGGAAAATAGAAAGGGTTGCAATCACTCTAGTTTGGTTTGATAATACTATTGCATTGCTTATGTAAATCTGTGATATAATCCCATAATTCATTTGGATTATTGATACGACCAGCAAAAGGAAAATATTTATTTTTTATTTTTAAAAATGCACTGAAGCATGCTGAAAAGCACAATCAAGAAAATCAGAATGAAGAGGAATTAAGATTGGTCACAGTCAGCCAGATGTTAGGATTAAATTTGACATTTATGTCTACATATCCACTCTTTTCTAAGGACCTGGGATAGGCAGATGCTTTTTTGATGGTGTTAATGGTATAGTTGTAAGGTGGGGGTATCAAACTGGCAGCCCACGGGCCAGATGATTCACATGTAGGCCACGCTCATTCCAGCTCCATGAAAGGGGAAAATATCATGAAACGTCATGTGACACAGCGAGTTTGACACCCGTGTTGTAAGGTGTTCCAAGTAAAGGTGCCTTTGTAATAGATTGTCCTCATAAAGGAGGTGTTACATCTTTATAGATGTTTTTGAAGTTTGATAGCCATGACCTGACTTGTCCAGTATTGTTGACAGAAGAATCAATGCAATGGCAAGCAGTAGTGCTGGTAGTGAGTCTCCTTGAAAGATTCCTCTCTTGATAACCTCTTCCAATCTACCACCATTGACCAAGAACTGCATCTTCCCATTGTGCCATTGGTTTTTGCACAAAGCTTCTGATGTTTTTACTGACTCCTGTTATTTCTAGGCTCTTGATTAGCCAGTCATGTGGTAGGGAGTCAAATGCCTTTTTGTAACCAATCCAAGCTACATTCAAGTTTGTCTTACTTCCCTTGCACTTTTCCAAAATCATCTTGACAATTAGGATCTCACCTTTTCTTTCTCTGCTGTTTTGGGCAGTTTGCTTTCTGCTCAGAGAGGAAATATTATTCCAAACTCTTTTTTACATTGAGTATTTTCCAGAGCATTTAGGTTTTTGTAAGGAGCAGAAAGCTTTTGTATTGAAGAAATGAAAAAAAAAAGTTTTGGCAAACTGGCACTAAAACTAATAATTTTAACAGATGTTAACTGATTTCTCCCACTTTAAAATCTATTTCAATGCTTCTTTTTAGCTTTCATTATTTTTAGTTGAGATAATTATACAATTATACCTAATCAATGACATTTGGTATATGACACATCAGTAGCTTTGTTTATAGTTTAAGAGGTCTTCTCAACTAATTAGTCCTTGGAGAATTTCTATACTGTTCTTGTAAAAGATGCTTCTGAAATTGCTGACACTTTGCATGGTATTAGATTGATTGAAGCAAAATTTGGTACCATCTGTTCTACGGGTCCATCTCGTTGGTGCTGAAACCACAGCATCCAATCCTCAATTTAGTCTAATTGTTGGCATAATAGACAACTTACTAAGTTAGTTATTTAACTAACTTATCCATAGTTAAACTGTTTCCTTCCTTTAAAATATAATGAGAAGACCTATATCAAAGATGAGCATATAATTTATATGACATATAGATATTACAGATTTGTAAATGGTTCATTAAAGTTATTAACTTCTACTATTAGACAGGAAAAGGATTTCATTCCAAATACTCTATGGTTGACTGACAACAGTCTCTTTCTCCCCAAAAGAAGGCATGTAATATGCATTTATGAAATAACATTCTTCCATTACAAAAACAGTTTTGTGCTGTGGTTAAAGACAGCAGCCTAGAAACTGGGGGACCATGAATTCTACTCAGGTCTTAGGTATGGATGTAGGAAAAGGACAGGCAGAGCCTGAGGGCAAAGTCAAGAGAGTAATCAGCCTAGAACTGTTAGGTTCCCACAAGGTTCAAGAGTATATTGAGGTTGCAAACATTTGTAGTTTTGATATGTGTGAATAAATTTAGAAGGCATTGCATAAACAGTTACTTAGCAACAAGATTAGAGATCAGAAATGTGATGGGACCTCTGTATTTTTAGTGACTAGACACTAGAACAGGTTAGTTCATTTTATTCGTTATGGTAGGAGCTGTTCTGATCAGAGCACACTAGGAATTTTACATGTTGTTCAAATGTCATGTCTCCTTGAAAACCTGATGTTTCATCTTAGATCAAGAAGGTGGCTCTTTGGCTATGTTTGTCACCATTTATTGTACACTAAACATTTATGATTCTTTTGAAACTGAAAGGTGCTTAAAAATCATTTTTTTCCCACCTGTATCCAAGATTTCCTCACTGATTGCATTTTACTGCAAATGGATCTGACTCAAATACTAGAAATACCTTCCACATTATTCACCAAATGCTGTTGCCCTCATTTCAAGAATTAGGAATGCATTTATACGTACTCAGGATACTGTGATGAATGTAGTCTGGAGTCCTGCCTACCACTCTAAGAAATATAGAGATAGTATTCACAGACTATCTCTATAGTTATGCAAATAGTTCTTTTAGTCTGGCAAGATTCTGTCTATAGATGAAGAACAGTAAAGTAACTCCACATGTCATTCTTGGTTCTTGAGCCTGGCATAAACCTTGTCAGACTAATGCAACTATCAATGTAACTTGAGGTACTCTGTGAACTGCTAAGGAAGGGCCATATTAACTCTCTTCCTGCCTACCAAAGTTTCCAAACTTCATTGTCTCTTTGCCCTCTGGAATGCAGTCCCTCCGTCCAGACTATATTTCACCACAGATACTAACAAACTGAGTTTAAGTAAGATGAAGAAATACAAATTAGCATAAATAGATAATAAAAAAGAAAATAAATAGGGCTAAAACATCTGTCTATCATATATATAGAGAGAGATGAGCTGAAAGGCAAAAAGGAAGTGGATTAGCTTCCTCCCATATTTGGGTAACCAGGTTTCCTCACAAATAAACACACATATACACACACACACACACACACACACACACAAATATATATATAAAACAATACAGACAGCATATAAATAAATAAATAGGGCAAGGCTACGTATCTATCTATCCTTCCAGTCCTGGTTACTCTTGCTAACTGAATCCCATAATCATTAGGTATGCAAATTTTGTGCCAGCTTCCCACAACTAAAGTCAGTGGAGAAGCTGGATGGAACTTGCAAGCCCTATGCTAGCAGGCAGATAAATGACTTCTGTTGAGTAGAAGAGAGAGCAAGAGGATGCCGAAGAGTTGCATGAGACATGGCACAGGTCAAGGATAATGGTGGAATGGTACAATGCAGGTCAGGGAGGGCATGTGACAAGATGCACAAGAAGTGTGGCACAGGTTTGGGAGGATTTGCGAGGATGTTGGGAGGGCAATGTGAATCAGGGAGGGTGCATAAGAGTGTTAGGGGGTGCATAAGAGGTATGGTATGGATCAGAGAAGGTCCACCAATTATTGGCTTTCCCACCGCCTACGTGGGGTGGCCAGATAACCTGTATCCCCCCACATCTGCCTCTGCCTGCTGCTTGGACAGGTAATCAACTCACCTGCACTGCACAGGCTGTGGATGCTGCCGGACACAAACAGCCCCCATGCCCTCACTGCGTCCGGTGCTGGCCATGCCACCCACCCCCGGGCTGATAACAATTTGCACTAGGGCTTATATTTGTGGTAGAGATTATATTACGTCAGGCTAGGGCTTATTTTGGGGGAAACACTGTGTGGGAGACTTACCCCAGTGACTTGCAACCTTCATACTGATGAAGGACTGAAAGAACCATTAAGAAAAAAAAAAGACAATTCTGTTCTGGTGAAAAAGACAGCTTAAGAAAGAAATTTATAGTTAACCTTGACTTCTCTCTGTTTAATTTGGTATATTAGCGGAACAGCCTGCCTTCTTTAATCATGGATGTTCCATCACTGGAGGTTTCCAGACAAAGATTGAGTTGTCATTTATCTGGAACAATCTGATTCCTGTTGTGGACAGAGTTTGGATAAAAATATTTTCATGGTCCTTACATCCTTATGGTTCTACGGTATGCTTCTAAGGAGACAGGGAGATACTCTGGCAGGTTTTCAAGATTATATTCTTTAGAACACTAAAGTAGCCTTCCTTAAATCCTTGGTCTATATCCTGACCTGATCTGTTTTGAATGACTGACAGTCTAACATCCAGGCTTTATGTCACATTGATTGGAATCTTCATTCTGTTTTTCCTTGCCTGCTACTGCTTCCAAGTACATATAAAGATGATACCATACAAATTAATACATAAGTTACTTGTGGATACATGATATATTTCTAAAGCATATATTACTATATCAGATAATTTATCTGACAACTCACAACGATATAAGCAGCCTTGGACATACTTACATTTCTCTTTTGACACAGTCCCAACTGAGAAGCGTGAAAAATATGACATGGGGTCTCATAGCAGAAATGTTCTTATTAGTGTGGAGACATTCATTAAAGACAGCAGCTCATTAAGCTTTGAAATATTATTAGCAGTGTGAAATGGTGTTGTTGTTTTTTAAATAAACTTTTCTGTAGTGCTAATGATTTTAAAACCTGCTGCTGAAACTTTTCTAAGCTTTATCGTTTCATTCATGCGCTGGTTATGTGCTTACATTCAATCAAAATCTTTCTTTCTTTCTTTCTTTCTTTCTTTCTTTCTTTCTTTCTTTCTTTCTTTCTTTCTTTCTTTCTTTCTTTCTTTTCTATTTTGGATTTTAACTTTGGAGATAATGTTTTTAAAAAATAGTGAGGAAAAAAGCCCTGTTGCTCCTGTTGGGGGTGTGAGGAAATGAAGAAACGAATATGACTTTGCACAACGCATGACACATGAAACAGGCTATGTCTCTGTTCCTGATCCTGCCATGTTGGCAGGCATGATGAGGAATACAGCTGGAAGCTAGTCTGTCTTGTTTCTCGTGACTGTCATTGTGTCACACTCTGCTGCTTTCTCAGTGCTGGAATGTCGCGCTTGTGTAAGCAAGCTTGCTTCCAGATAGATCTATCACCCTGCTTTTTAGGAATACACCGCTGAATGAGAAAAGTTGGCCGAGAGGATTGCTGATCACCCCAAATACATCTGCACCACACAAATACCTCCAACCGCAAACGCCAACACGCTAAAGGCATTGGAGTTAGCTGACTGGAGGCTTTTGTAGCTAATTTAATAATTACTATCCAACTGCATAACTGAACGGGTTACCTTTTGGAAAAGGTATTTTAATTGCTAACATTTAAATTTGTTCAGTTTTTAATTTGTATTTTGATACCTCTTTTTTTTTTCTCCTTAAAAAAAAAAAAAGAAACTTGAAATTGTGGGCTGCCTTGGGGGCCTTTTTCTGAGCCAAAAAGAAAGGGTTAAAACAAAAGCAAGGAAAATGAAATAAGTCTTAGTGGCAGTTACATTCTTTTGAAATAAAATGAGTTGTGCAGATGGTTCATGGGCTCTAGCTTGTACTATTCTGTCTGGTGTCTTTTAAAAGTTCAATCGGTGTGATTAAAGTAGGTGCAAACCAACCTAAGTGGCTAACGGAGTTTGAAAGAGATAATTTTCATCTCTCATAAGCATTACATAAAAGAGAAAAGCAAATTATGTACTTAGTGCTGGAAAATAGGAAAAAAAGAAGTATTGCAGTAGAACCTGAGTAGGTGCTATGTAAGACACACATGTGTAAGCATTTCTAAATTTGGGAAAGGTTTCTTTTTTTCCCCTCCAATGAAATTCAGTGCCAAGTGGCTGCACCACCTCATTCAAGCACACAGACATTTCCCATGGACTGAGAAGTACTTTGGGCTCTTTAGGAGGAGAAAGAGAGGCTTCTGCCTCTCATTTCCTTACAAATGATAGGACATCTTGATGTAGAAGCTTTAGCACTATATCTTTTACCCTCATTTCATACCAATTCATACAAAAGATTCTTGGTTAGGGCTTTCTGATTAATGGCTTTTTGGGAGGAAACCCTGTTTACCATTATTATGAAAAACATACCTCTGCAGACAGTAGAATTTGCTTCTCAGCATGTGCAGAGTTGCTGTTTACATCAGCAACACTGCTGTAGCAATTAGTGTGATTGATAGGTGACTAAATATCCTGCAACTACAAACAATTCATAAAAAAATAGAAATAAATTCTGGGGTGCTCTTAATATTTGCGGCCGTCCTGACCTCCCATTTTCATAAACTGAGTAGTAATCCATAATAGTTAGATTCCAGGCAGATGTCATCACCTAGTTTCAAACTCTTACTATGTCACTACAGAGGAATTCAAATTTCAGAAACAAGGCTTTGTCTTATGTGTCTTGCCATTTAGCTCACCCCCCCACCCCCCAAAAGGGACGATGATTACATATCTTTATAATACCAATGGTCAAATGCCAAGTTTTAATTAAAGAGTAAAATATAGAAGACCCAATTCACTTTCCCCATTCTCTTCAAAGGGTGATGCCTCTCTTTCTCTCAAGGGATGATTTTCATTGGAGGCTGTGTTAGCATAGAGCATGCCCTGAATTAGCTAGGACAGGGGATTATGTCTCCTAAAACGCAAACGAGGTTTGCTTTCCTCTTCAGTCTGAGCACAGCTTAATGTTGGCTGGTATACCTTAAAGTCCCAAGAGGCTCTGAGGTCTTCAAATAATGAACAGAATGTTTTAATTCTCCGGTTGTAGTTCACATCCAAAAAGTATTGAACATTTCAAAGTAAAAATAATTAAACAAGGAAAAAAAAGGGAGAGAGAGAGAGAGAGAGAAAAATTGAGGATAAATCATAGGGTATAAATGAATAAATAAAAAAGCACCTTTGGAACAATTCTATCATTTGTAAATTCTCCATTTACAAGTGATAGAATTGTCCCAAAGGTGCTTTTTCAAAAGGCAACTCGACTTTGTTTTTCACTTCTCATTCAAGAAGCTTCTTCAGTTTTCTGAAGAAGCTTCATTTCAGTTCACTTCACTGAACTGAAGAAGCTTCTTGGATGAGAAGTGAAACAACTTCGAGGGAAAACAAAGTTCAGTTGCCTCTTGAAAAAGCATCTTTCAGAGAACCATGATCTGGATGACTGAGACTCTCCGTAGACAAGTGATAGAATTGCTTATCATTGAATGATCTCATGTAAACATCTTGTTTCTGTTTGCTTCAACCTAGAGATACTGATGATGTTCAGAAACTGGCAGCTTACTTGCACAACCTACAGAAGTCAGAGAGGGACGTTGTGGTAATCTCAAAGGCAAGAAGTACTACTGACAGAATGAGATAAACTTTGCTTTTACTGGCTTTGAGAAGGACTTTTTCCAAATGCATGCACACCCTACAAATAGCAACGAGTAGTATGCATGTTAGTATGTACATTCAAATAAAAACTGATTTATGCTTCTAGTTTTTAAAAGAAAAGATTTCAACAAGTATCTGGATGTAAGGGATGAACGATGGTTTAGGCCAAAGGCTAACCAACAATCAATTACTATACTTAGATATCAGTAGAAAACTCAGGGTAGGATATAAGCATAATAGCATCCTCCTTCTCCTGTTCCTGTAGCTGCTAGCACCCTCAGTACTGGAGATATTGTATAGCAATCATGAGTAGTCATAAATGTTCCTTTAAAATTCATCCAAACTACCTCAGTACTAGATTTGGTAGTAATTAATTCTATAGTTTAACTAGGTACTATATGAAAATCACCAAAGCTCCTGCTCAATGCAGAAGTTTGTATTGAAGCATCCTCATTAGACAAGTGTCTAGTCTTTAGGTGAGCATTTCAACTGAAGAGTGGCCCTCCAGTTCCCTGGGCAATTGGTCCCACTGTCAAAATGCTCATATGGTTTGGTAGTTATTCTGTGTCCTGCACTTTAGAAGGAGGGAGAATCAATTTTGGCTTTCTTGATCATGTGAAACTCCTCACAGGTGGTTGTACCACATTACTCTTCCCTCCACCTCCGTGCCCCCTTTCAGGGTCTGTAAGAATTCAAAGTGTGTACAGGATTCTAAAATAATTGCACAATAAGGCTGTATGTCACTATTTTTAATTTCTTTTCTAATTGTCTTCAGCATGAAATTGTCCTCTTTTTTTCTTTTACAGCAGCTGCACATAAGAATACATTTTCATTGTGCTATTCACTTGAATCAAGAATACATTTCTGGTCAGTCATTGGATCCCCATAGCTAGAAGTACAATATATTTTGCCCAAATGTGATTCGTCTATTATTTTCTTATATAGAACAGCAATAACTACTTGGAAGCTCGTGGAAGCTCCAGCTAATCTGGAGTCAACATACAGCTTCCCAGCTTCACAAATAATTTAAAACACATTGGTTCTCGTACAGAATTTTCTGGAAGATACATATTCACAAAAATTCTCTTTATTCCTATTCTGTGCCTTCTGTTCTTTGTCAGTTGCTGATCTCTATGAGGATCTTCACTTACTCCATCACTGCTAAGTTTCTCAAAAGTCCTACGAAGTCTGAATGTTAACAATGTGCACCATATCATACCTAAGTATATACTTACTAGCGCTCTTAAAAGAACTCTGTAAGTGTGCAGAAGCCGTAAAATCTTCTCCAGTAATATTTGCACTGTATATCTTTTTGATCCTTGTTAAACAATTAACAAATTCACAATTGCTTGTTTATAATTGAACCCAATATGATTTCATTGTTTTTAATTTGCCAAAAAGGACTAGAATTCTACCTCAGTAATATCTGACTCACAATTTCAAGCTCTGTTAATGAAAATATCAGTTCAGACATAAATATCTGTTCTGTAGCCTCTGAAGCAAAATCAGATGTAAATAATTCATTCAGCTTCTTTGCAATCTGCTTCCCCTTTACTACTGTTATAATTCCTTTGACATCTGATAGTCCTCCCTACCCAGTTTCCTGCTTGTGTGCATATAAAGTTTTTAAGTTGTCAGTTGAATATAATATTCTTTTTAGTAATATGCACCTCAAAATCTTTTGGCATACTTTATGGATTTCTTTCATTTCTTTCATGCATGTTTATGCTCCTTTTTTGGGGGGGGGGTTGTTTTCCTTGGAGCAAAATTCTATTTGCTGGAAAGCTCTTTTAATTTTGCTTTAATCGTTTCCTAACACACTCTTGAAGATTGTTGGTGGTATTTTGACTAAATATGGCCTATGTTACACTTCCTAACTGAGTTTGTAATTATTTACTCACTTGTTACTTTACTATCCCACTTTGCCTTCAGATAATCAGTCGGTATACCTAAATATCTGTTTTTGATTTTACAATAGCTTCATGCAAATCCCAGGAAAAAGATGGAATAAGAAATTGGTCAAAGTCATCCAGTGAGTTTCCATAGCTAAATGTGAATCTGAATTTGGATACCCCTAATTCTAGATCTAGATCAGTGCCCTAATCAACACACCATATGTCTCCTGGCCCCCGGTGGGAAAAATGCCCCCGATAGACACTGTGAAAATATTTGCATATCTGTGCAGCTCTTACTGTACACTCTGACTAATTCTTAAGTGCCAACCATCCCTGTATTAATTATGCAGATGAAGACATGAGAAAATATACCATATGAGTTGTGACTTCAAAAAAGCCTGAGATAGAGCCAGTGCTAATTTTTCAGAAAAGTTTATTTTTGCAGGTGGTTGAGTAAATTTTGCCCAGCATAAATCCAGATCCTTTCACCACTAGCTCCTGTTAGAGCTAGGTGCTCAGTGGATAGGATAGTCTCCATCCTCAACATGATGCTGTGTGAATGCTTAAAAACAACAACAACCCAGAAGTGCGTGTGTGCGTATCATTTCATTCTTGGCAATCTCAAAGCTCCAGTTCCACACAATAGTCATGGCAATACCAACTACACACGTTAGCAGAAAAATACCATCTGCTCAGCAGCCAAATATTGTAATTTGACTGCTGGGAAGCACTACCTTGAGGGAATAAGTCTAGATCCCCTGCCAACTTTTAAAAGCAAGTGCATATTTATTTGCACAAATGTACAATTGTTTAGAAACACCGCTTTACATAGGCAGAGTTAAATTAATCAGTCCTTCAGATCTAGCCCACTGTCTCACTTTAGGAAATGCCATCCTGTATGTCGTTGATTGTTTCTATCTGATGGGCTGATTTCTTTGCTCTCAAACAAGAACTTAGTCAGAAAGAGGGATATGAAGACCACTGCTAAAAAGAAAACATGTTTTGCCTCCTGGACTCATGGTTTCTCTTTGAATGTGTTTGCTTGCCTCCCCAGGTCCCCATATTCTTTGGATGTGACTAATGTTGGGAACACAAGCATACGAAGAATAGAAAACATGTGGTCTTCCAGACATTGCTGAAATACAGTTCCCAGAAGCACTAGCCAGTCTGGTCAGTGGTGAGGGATGCTGGGAGATGGTGTTCAGTATTCTCCAGTTTTCAACCTACCCTTTAGAGGATTGTTTTTGGTTCCCTGGTCAGTTACCATGGAGGATTCCCAACACCATCTAAAAGCATGACGTTGTGATTCTACTTTCTCCTTCTTGATGACATTTTCTGGTTTGTTTGTTTTTTTTAAAAGCAACAGGTCTAGCGAGGAAACATAGGATGGTTCCAGGTGGAGATGATCTTGTCTGAATATAAGGACTGCACAGGAAACGTCTCAATGAGAAGCTCTCCAATTGCCATATCTGTACTTACAGTGAGATTCATTAGGACAGGTGTAGGTCCACTTTTCTCCAGTTTGAAGACTTCTTGATGTGTTGGATTCTAATGCACATCATCCCTAGTAACACACCCATTGGACATGCTGGCTATGGATGATAGGAGATGTAATCCTATGCATCTGGAAAGTTCCAAGTTAAAGAAAGTTGCTTCAAGTCACACTTACTACTAATACAACTTGGTCAAACAAAAGATACAACAAATGATGTCCTAGTAGAAGGCAACACCATGCTGCCTTTGGTGGATCTTTAAAAGCTAAGAAGGGTTAGACCTCAGTAATGTACTATTAGTAGCAAGACCCCCAAGAATCCTAGAACTGAAGTCTAAACTAGGAAATTGAAAAACAATTCCAAAAGAAGGCAGTAGTAAGTTCTACTGGAATATCGCCAAGAAAAGTACATGGATATGAAATATGAAGAGTTGTACTCAACTCAAAGGAGACTTTATCTTTTTCATATTAAGTGTTGTTTCAAGGGAAGGTTGTTGGATTCAGTTAGGAGACATCTTTCATAGCAACATGTGAAGTTTTCAAAGACCACTCCCAAGTCTGTCTCTCCAGAACCCTAACTGTATTATAATTACAGCACTTACAGAAAATCCATGTCACAATATTTTGTTCAGTGACAAGGGAAATTGCATTTGATCTATATTTTAGAAAATCAAACAGCTTTTGGAATGACTCTATACGCCTTCTAAACCTTGTTGCATTTTTGAAAAAAAAATAACAAAGCAAGCCAGAATGATAGAAGTTGATGTAAGATTACATTACCAAAAGGCAAGTAAATTGACAATAGTCTACTGTGACTTGAAGTGGTGAATCTATGATCTGGCAGCCTTTTTAAAAGGAAAATGTGAGAGGAGCCCTGTCAGCACGTCTTTCAATATATCATTATACAAGAGATGAAAGTTCATTTGGAATTAGGGGAGCAAATTCAGATGTAAAGAAACATGGGTGGTAAAATACCAGAAAGATTGTTGCAAAAGAGATCAGACATCAATCTGTTTCTTCTTGGTAGTCATTTTTAACTCTGATTTAATAGGCCATTAAAAAATACAGACATCAGGGTTTGACTAAACTAATTCCTACCCCTGTGGGCTTCCCTGGAAAATTTAAGATGTTGGCCCCTTCTGATTTTAGTGTGATAAAATAGGAACAAAAGGATAGGGCATCCTTTGGAATTGATGGACAGATCTGGACCATTGACATGAAGCAGTTAGAGTTGACCTGGCTTGTCACAAAGGCTGCTTTACCAGGAGATTTACGAACTCACTCCTCTTCGCCCAACAGCATCTGCAGGGGAAGAGTCACAGATGATGGAATGAGCATCACAATGCAAGGCACGCCCCTTTTGTACCTGCTTTGATGTCACACATTCTGAACTAAACTTGCATTGTGATGCTCCATCTGCCACGTTGCCAGTGCTGAATCCCTTTGCAAACATCACTGCCTCCATCTTCTCAACATGTCATCTGCCCTGTTAAGAAAAACTGTTTTGTGGCAAGACCTACTTGCCAAGAGAGATGAGAAGGGTTTACAAGTTTAGGATCTGATACTTTTGTAAGTGTCTATTGAAACTTGATGATGGTGTAATTTTATTTATTTAATTTTATTGCCTCCATGTAATTTTAACAGTTGGTAGATTTTACTTGTTAAATGTTGATTGTGTTTCGACAGTGCCCCAGTGAGGGTACATTTTAGACTTTTATTTGTTTGAAAGCAATTTACTTGGCAAAGTGGAATCTTCTCGTTCCCATTAATTTTTTTCAGCTTATCCAGAGACACATGAAGCCGCTATTTAGAATGATGTTGAAGTGACAGTGTGAAAGCTTGGAGACAACCAGTAAGGATGCATTTCCTTTGTAGTTTTGGCAGGGGTTAATTCACCAATTCATAATTTGCGCAAGACACAAATAGAATGCCAAAACCCAGACCTGGAACACAGTTGAAACAGACCCTGAAAAAAATCTGTGTACAAGACACACTCTCCCATATATTATTCCAAAATGGTACTCATCCAATGGGTATCTTACGCCTAGTTTGCCAAAGAGAGAAAATGTATCATTTTGTTGAGTTATATACAGCCCTTTCCTCATTATGGTGTACTTTGGCTTTGGAATACCTTGCCAGCTCCATGTTTTTTCCTTAATCGTATGAAGTTGCGTCATCTAATCCACAGCCTATGATTTAAGCAGTCTTACACTAGTCTTTCCTGTATCAAAAATAGAGCCAATGTTTCCTGCTTAAGCCAACACAAAATAATAGCATATTGCGCTTCTGCTCTTTTGGAGAAGCATGGTCATGTGATCAATTGGGTCAGCCTCCATCAGTCATTGCCCATTCCTCAGCCAATCAGAATTCTCAAGGATTCTGTCCTTCCACTCCCAGCCAAAGGAGACGCTGTATTTAACCAGCCAGTCTTGTCAACCAAGACAGCAAAACATTACAGTGGCATAACAAGCATTAATTTTGATTCCTATTTGCATGAGAGAGTCAGGGAATGCCAGGGTGAAGACAAGAGGGAAGGGTCAACAAGACAACCATAGCTGTAATGTTTTGGAAGAAGGCAATGGCAATATTCTTGTGTACTGTTGTCAACAAAACAAACATGCCAAAGTCGCCAAGAATTGAGCGTGACTGGAAGGAATCTTGATGTATCAAGAGCACCCCACCCTGATTACTCAACCATTTGAGATTGACTGTGGCTTTGATTTCTCTCTTCATCTCTCTCATCTCTCTTCAGATTTTGTACAGCATTGACACCAACGCTCATATCGGGTCAGTTTGGAAAAAGAAAAGAATTAGGGGAAACAAAAGGGTCGGCCTCAGTTTTGGCAGTTGCTTACCTCAACAATAAAAGTGGATGGACGTCTTTGATATGGCAGTTTCTTTCTTTCTCCTAAGAGTCCTGAAGAAGCCCTCACTCTGCAATTAAAGCCAGCCTTGTAGAGTGCAGAGAAAGAAGGCGGACAATCCCCTTTGAAGTAAGTTCCACCTACGTGATCAGTAATGGCACGAGATCAAAGCAGAGCTGCTGCTTCCTTCTTCAATTCAGCTACAGTGTCTGTCAAAGTTAGCCAGGTGAGCCAGCTCGTTTCCAAGCAATGCAAACTCCTAGGAACGAATCCCTTACTGAGGTTCTACTTCTAGTACAGGAGTGGGCAATTAATTTTTCCAAGGGGCTGCGTGAGAAACTGGGGCTGATATGGAGGACCAAACCAATAGGGCTGTGAAGATAATATGCACAAATATATGTATTTTTTTAAATAACAATCACCTTCAAAATAAAAGCAATGCAGTTATATTGCAGGCAGGACATACACTTATTTACATTTGATTTATAATTTCTGATTGACCTCATGCAGGCTAGACAGGGAAAGCCAAAGGGCTGGATTTCACCCAGTGTCCATAAAACGCTCAGCTCTGTTCTAGAATAGGCTTCAGCAAAGTATTTTAAGACACAGTCCCCAGCCATGGTTCAGTCACATTTTGGGAGGCGGTGTCACTCAGTCCAGGTTTGGAATACAGCCTCCTCCCCTCCTTTATTATAGGTCAGGAAATAACACTCCCTCCCACACATACCCCTTTTAAAATTTTGAAATGATATTCAATGATATTCAGTGCAAGTATTGACACAACCTGCAATAGTTTTTTTTTCTTCCTGCTGTGGCATTGGCCATTTTTTTTGTTTTTTTGTTTTTTTTTTATTGAAAAAGTTTTATACATAAAAATTTTTCTTTTTTTAACCCCAACCCCCTTCC
>JANHFL010008972.1:178380-189557 GCA_032468155.1 Oxyrhabdium leporinum | reverse complement strand
GAGAGAGAGAGAGAGAGTGAATATATACACACACATTTTCCTGATTGAGCGTTGACCATCCTTGTGCCCTGCTACAATGGAGATCAAACTGAATCTTTAATTTTTCTAGATTTAGACAAGTTGAATTTGGCCAGTTTGAAAATGATCCATTTAAATGTAAGACTTTTTTTTTTTAAAAAAAAAATCCGTTTGTGCAAAAGAAACAAGAAATTATTAGAAAATGCAAGTGGGTGAAATGTAATTGTCCCTTTTGATATCGTCTCTGCTGAAACCTCTTTGCGTGTGAGAAGCACAGCTGTGCTTGAACAGTTTGTAAAATCAACTGGTATTCCAAAAGAGTGTTGGGGAATTTGCAGCTTTCCAGATTGTGCTGAGTCACACTCTCCGATATCCCACACTATAGGCTGGGACTGCTGGAAGTTGTACTTCAGCTACAACTATGAGGCCACTGCTTTCCCAAACCTCACCTGAAAACCAGTGCTAGAGCCTTAATAATGTGTTCATGGACATGCCTCTTAGCTTTCTGTTTTCTGTATAGCCTTCCAGTGGAAAACACCAGCCTGAGTTGGTGTTGGACACTTTCAAGCATATAGACGTCAATATGTTTAAATCAGCGTAGAGATAACTCCGGTTGTACCAGTTGTGCTCAGGCCCAAATTATGTGGCGAAAGTGGAATCTTGTTGCCGCAGGGTTACAGAGGTGCCTGCTGCCAATTTGAGCATCCTAAGTAGAAATCTTGTAAAACATAATATCTGAACAGAATACATGCTATATATCCTTCCCTACCATTCACGATAATAAGCATCGTTGTAGCTTGCTTGACAATTAAAATGCACTGCAACCAACTTTCAGTTAGGTTTTCAGGAACTGACCTATGGTGAATGCCTGAGCTGAGGCAAATGAGATTTCGGGATGATGGGAACTGCTGTCCCTTTTACAGACTAGAGTTCCTTGTTTTATTGTGCGTGTGGTTGGCTGGTATTGAGGGTGGCCAGTTTGCTTGCCGTGGTAGGAATTCCGATTTTGCTCAATTTTGCTCAAAGAGATACACGTATATAGATTATATGAAACAGCCTGGAACAAAATTGGGGAGGAGTAGAAGGAAACCAGATTTTTCTCCCCTCTAAACGGCTAGAAATTTTAGTAAAAATGAAAGTTATGTTTCATTAAACATGTAGATAAGCATAGTTTTCATACAAGCGATATAATCGTTATGGACCTTTGCATGAATTTCCTTTTGAAATGATTTTACCTGATCCATAGTTGACAAAGAAGGTAGATTTCTTTTTATTTTCAGGCGCAGATTCTGTTCAAATTAGTTTCCACTGAGAACTGTTGGAGTAAGAAAAGTCTGTCGAATATACAGTTGGCCGGAGGGTCACTTGGAAGGTTTTCTAATCCCTATCTAATCCCCGTGAGAGATCCCTTTGACAATCAATTGTATTGTCTCCAGGATGACTTTGTCTTCTGTTTAAATTTTGATTTAGTGTAGACCTAAGAGTAAGCCCTTTAGAAAACAAGATTGATAATTTTTAGAGCAGCTGTCCCTGGATTTTATAGACAACTGGGGTTTACTGAGATTAAAAGCCACAGGCAAATATACATTGACTAAAAGTAAAACAATTGTGAGTTAAGGCAATGCTCTGCCTGTGCAGTCAGATAATCGGTAACAATGTCTTTTCGAACTAGTCTGTTTTATTAAATTAAAGACATCTTGTCTGAAATGTTCTACATATTAGAGTACGTAAAACTTGAACAATTTGTCCACAGCCTCAAGATGTAAAATATCCGATCTTCATTTTGCAAACCATTATTTCTTTTAGCTCCCTGCTCGTTTATCTATCCAAACTTTTCTGCGTGGTCACACATCTCATTTCTCCTTTCCGTGTGTGATTCTAGGCACAATGTGTGCAATTAGTTCAGATGCATATTAACAGCTATTTAATACAATCTTCAAATAATACAATCTAATAAAAATACCTGATGGTAATAGCATGAGCAGAAGTCTAGTTATTTCCAATTTATAGCAAGCGTGGGGAAGGAAGTGGATCTAATTAAATTTACGGATCTTACAAGAATCACAGCAATGAGCAAGGATCTCTGACTTTTAATAAACCTCTTAACCATGATAGCAACTCCCCACCACCCTCTGACATTAAAGGAGCGATGGGGTAACAAGGAGCGTGGGAGGGTTGATCTTAAGTTAGTTCTGGCACTCAAAGCTATTTTTTTTAATTGTAAGTGTATCTTCAAGGTTTGTGGACAATCTTGGGGTTCTACATGAAACACAAGGTAGTTCCTGCAAGCTTGAAGTTTGCCCAACCCTAACCTGCAGGTTCCTTATTCACTTTATTTCATCCCACCCACACCTGTGCTAATGCAATACAGGTACACCTGCAGAAGCTACTTATTCGGCAGCCATTACCAAATCAAAGACTGTAAATGCACAGCTGTTCATTTTTACATTAGTGCCCTGGATTTACTGTAAAAGTAAAGGAAAAAAAGCAGACTGAACAGGTTATAAAGCTAATATGGCCAACAAAAAACAAAAAAAAAAACACCACAAAAAACCCTCACTCATACATATGTATTTTAGGTTTAATTAAATTTCTGTACAAGGGGTGTGGCTATACTGATTATGCTAACTAATAGCAAGTCTTAATGCGGTAAGAGGTTAATGTTGTAATTTAACCTTACACTGTGTTTACACTGCTTTGCGTATAAATATAAAACTAATTAATGGGAGAATGTATATTGCACCATCGGCTTGTGCCAAATTGTATTTTAATGCACAGTTACACATCCATATGGTTCAGAGGAAAACTGATACATATTTCAGGCTGCAAATTTATCCACCTTTACCTGGGAATAAATCCATCTACGTAAATTCCATAGTATTTACTTCTGAGTGAGTGTATATACCTCAGTTAATTGCTACCACTCAACTGAGCCTTATTCCTGTGAATTTCATTATTTATCCTGAATTAATCATGGGAATGACACATGTAACTTGGAAAATCTGCTGACTTGGTTTTGAAATTCTCTAGTTCAAATGGACATTTCCAGCCTTTCCGAAGACATGGCTTTTCCCTTCTTTTCTCCATCTTTTCTTTTAGTTATGTGTATAGGTGTCTAACTAAACTGCTTAGTGGTTCATTGGCCTTCCTGCTAAAGCTCTCAGCTAAAAACTGTCTTGGGTTGGTTCTTAATGCTCAGTAACATCTTAAGGGTTTTGTACTTCAGCCTTACTCTGAGAGCAAGATGAAGTGGGGGGTGGGGGGCGTGGAGCAGGAGTGAGGGTGAGGCTTTGCATTTGAAAAGTGGATTTGAATCTTCCACTGAGTTAATTGTCTATGCTGCCTATGTAAGATAGCAATTGTCTTTGGAGAACCCTGGTTTAGAAATGCAGTCATTGTCCAGTGATTTTTGGAAGTCCTTTTGTGACAAGTTTATCCCTATTGTTCAAACAACCTCCCAGAATGGCTGATAGGAAGGTGGGAAAACGAAAGAGAAATACAATAAAAGTGCTTTAACAGCAATGTAGAAAGCAGTGTTTCTAAAGAGGGAAGGCAGAATAAAATAATTTTATTAAGACAGGAAAACCTAGGAAAAGAAAAAGGATGTGACAAAATAGCTTCTGATATGCTTCTGTGGAGAGCCAATCATTGGAAGACTAACGACCACAATTGAGCCCCACATTTCTGTGGTTAAAAGTGACACATTTGTCAAGTGAATTTTGCCCCCTTTTATAACCTTCCTTGCCCCAGTGGGTAAGTGAATCACTGCAGTTGTTACGTTAGTGACACGGTTAAGTGAATCCGGCTTCCCCATTGATTTTGCTTGTCAGAAGCTCACCAAAGGGAATCACATATGACTTATGACTTACAGGGACACTGTAACTGTCATAAATATGAGGCAGTTGCCAAGCAGCTGAATTTTGATCACGTGACCGTGGGGATGTTGCAATGGTCGTAAGTGTGAAAAACGATCCCAAGTCATTTATTTCAGGGCCACTGTAAACTTCAAACGGTCACAGAACGAACTGTTGTAAGTCGAGGACTACCTGTACTATTATTGGGAGGCTATTTTCTGGAAAACCCTCCCGTTTCTGTTTCCAGATCGGATGAGGAGCAATAACCAGAAGACTGCCTCTATGAAAGATCTTATGCATGCACCTATGAAGATAAGCATGTATATGATGCTGTCTGCTCTTTAGAGGAAATCTAGATGTGGGTTCCTGCTCATCTGATGATTGTGGGCAGCAAAAGCAGTGCTGCTCTTGATCTGAATAGCCCCAACGATCTCTCCTTATGAGCAAACTTGGCTTAATTATGGTATGTTGCCCTTCAATGTGGCAATAGGCATCCACAATGTAGGATTGCCAAGTGTCATCAACTTTCTGAGAAACTGCTGTCCTACAGCCGCCACAGAGAATATTGGAGAGTCAATTCTGCACAATTGGCATTTTACTTTAATGAAAAGCATCCTCACTGCACTGAGCAGTGGCAAAGCTCTGAGCATTGTTTCATCAGTTGGGGCAGACTCTCAGGGTATGAGACAAAAATTCAGTGGGGCGGAGAAATGCAGCATAAGACGGCACAATCCTATACAAATTGAGTTAAAAGTAAGTGGCATAGATAGAGCTTGGAGGATTTTGCGTAGTCTATAATCCTCTAAATTCTTGAATCGTAGATGGAAAGGGAACAGTAATTACACAGTACCAAAGTTAGATTAGGGTGTTTTTCCCCCCCAGTGTATTGGTTTTTTTTAAAAAAAAATTAATAAAACGTTTTCACAGTCATTTATAGGACATTTAGACTGGACTTAGATATACAGGAAAATAAGTTGCCCTGAGCACATGTGGTAAGCTCACATCGACAACATACTTCATGGAATTTTTGGGGACTTATAAAACAAAATAATAGGCTGTGAAGGTAAGCCAGGGATTACAAGCGCATAGAAGGAGAGGTAAACAGCAGCTGTCTGTGGCCTGTTGTTCTGGTGAACCCGCCCTAGCCACTGGGCAAGCTGTTCCTCTGACGTGGGCCGGGTGGAAATGGGAAAGCGGAAGGAAGAGAAAGGGGTGAAAAAGCGAACGTCAGGAAAAAAAAAAAATCCCCAGTCCTGGATGGCCAGACTTTGAGAAAGGTCTAATGGGGAATGTGGAAAATGTGCTTTCTGTAAGAATTGGGAGGCCGAGGATATTTGTTAAAAGGCAGGGTGGGGAAACCACAGGATTTCTGGGCAGTGGGGTTTTAGGAGGTAAAGCGTAAAGATTTGAGGTGAGTGAAATCCACAGACTAAAACTCCTTTCAGATGGTTGGCAACTTTAAAAGTGCTTAGAAGAAAGTACACCTAGCCCACCTCTGGAAAGACTTAATTTCTTGAGGCAGAACTCAAAAGCCCTATAGTAGATTCTGCTTTGGAAATACATCTTTATATTACCATTCAGACATTAGCAAGTCTGCCTTTTAATATACCTGCATCTTCTACCTCTCATGATACCTCCTGAAACAGGTGTTTCATCCTGTGATGTGGAAAGCCAAGAGCACAGGATAATATTGCAACATGTACCAGCAGGCATGGGGCATTGATACAAAGGGGTATAGCGATCAACAGTAGAGTTCAAACTAACTAAACCAACTAAAGTAAACTGGAAAACATTTGCCTCTTGTCCCTGCTTATCTGCTCTGCCGTGTAAATGCATGTTTCTTTTGAAATTGCATTGGGTGGCCCTAAGCTGTGATTCCTTCAGGCATTGGAGAAGAAGGATTTTTTGAATGATGGCCACCTTGCCATAGCTACAGTACCACTAATGTTTATTTAGTCTAAAATCTAAAAACAAAAATGTAAATGATTGTAATAACAATAGAGCTATCTAAATCAGGAACATCCAATCTTTTGGCTTGTCTGGGCCGCACTGAGCGGAATTGTCTTGGGCCACATATAAAATATATAATATACTTAATGTATATAAAACACATAATGCTAAAAGTTTCTGATCTTATGGGGCGGCATGTAGCCCATGGGCTGCAGGTTGGACATGCCTGATCTAAACAGTATATATTATGCAGAGGCTCACAAAAAAACAGCATGCTGCATTCAACCGCACAGGTTGACCTCACTTAATATCTTGTCTCCAGTGAGTGGAGGAAGAGCCAAGCTTTAAAGGCATTCCTAAAGGCTAACAAGGGCCATCCATAACTCTGGAGATACATTGCTCCTGAGGAGGCATATCACCTGAGCCCCATCAGATGACACAGCTTTATAGAAGGGAACTGGTGCATTCCGTTCTGCTCGATCTGATGAGACAAACAGAAGCAATTGAGATAAGCAATCCTGCAATAAATACCATGTGCCTGCGCCTTGTATGGTCTCCCTCAAAGGTGACAACTAGCATTTTGAATTGTACCCAGAAGCCTACTGAGAAACACTGCATTTCATAGAGTGGAGGTGTTACATGAACATATCACAAGGTGCCAAGATTGTGGCATTCTACTGTTACCGAGGATTCCAAATGGAATAAAGAATTGGTGCTATGATTAGCTGAGCCCTAGCTATAAATTTATGCCTCTGTTATTAAAAAAAGTGTCAGACCCAAGCTTAATTGTCCTTAGAGTCAACCTGCTGTAGTCCATGATACTTTAGCTAATCTTAAATCACTTAAATCCCATTAAGTTCACTACAGTGGGTCTGTTTGAAGCAAAACTGTTCACCCAGCCCAGTGTGTGTTGGTTTTGCTGTTGTGTAATTCCTCGATTGGCCTGGGCATACTTGCTTCCAGCCTAAACTAGAGATGTTGAGGGGAATGATAATCATGGAATTAGTGATTATGGAAACACTAATTATCTCTCCCTTTAAAAAAAATATCTCATGTTCAGAATTTCAGTGAAAGAAATCCATTGGAAGTTTATGATTTAATGCTGGTTAGGTTAAAGATCAAGTAAAAGTTAAATGATTGTACAGCAATTTTTAAAGTAAGTAGAACCTACTCTGTAAAATATTTAAGAATGCTTTATTTAGTTTCAAACACAACCTTTGATTTCATCTTCCACATGACTTCTGTTTTCCTTTCTATATGTATACGGCTATACAACCTATGTCTATTTCTCTTCTTCATGTCCCCTTAAAAAAAAAAACCCACAAGAAAATATCGTTTAGGTTTTAGGCTCGCTTTGTTTCACTTGTATTTGAGATTTAGATTCCAGCCAGCATAGCAAAGCTAACAAGTCAGATGACCTTAATTCAGATCTTTGTTTAACCATGAAAATATGGATGAGAAACCAGGAATATATTGAGAAGGTAGATAAGACCTTCTGTTCCACTTGCTTGAAATTCTGAGAGCTGCCCTCCCAAATCATTTGGAAAGACCTGAGTTGGGGAACACAGGGGGAGATGACACATTGTACACGTTGGGAGTCAAACACTTTCTCAAAACAATTGCACAGCACTCCTGAAGGCTTTTTAGCCACTGAAGCATGAACTTCTCTATGTGCCCCTCAGCTCATAGTCTATAGTAAGCAAATAGTAGACGGACAACGACATGGCTGATAGACTTGCCTGGCTTGATAAACACCGGATACATCTGTTGTAATGAATGTTCACAACGCTTTCCTTGGACTTTTGCATGTGTTTACTGGATGGAAGGGTTAGGTCACTGTAGGTTCTCCCCCAAGTGAGTGCCTAAATTCATCCAAATAACTTTTCATTCAGGGCCCTCTTGAGTCAAATCACTGGGTGTGCTTTGCAAAGTTGCCTGTAATTAAGATAAAATCTTTTTGGATGGTAAGGTTTGTAAATTATGAAACTTGTGGCATAATGCTTTTGGAACCGATTGGGGGAGACTGACATGAAAGCTGCAGCTGGGTGGTTTGTTTTTTTAAAGAAATCTCAGAAATGCAATCCCTTTCCTTGATCCTTAGTCACTTTTTAATTACTCTCACAGGGCCCCTGCTAACCGCCGTGTTAAAAAAAATAAAAAAAAAATCTTTAATGCCCTTGAATTCCAGAGCAATGCCTCACATTTCTTCCCCCTTATTGCGACCACCTGGAATTCAGAATGCAATCCGTTGGGATTGAAAAGCAGGACAGCAACCAGAGCGATATTAAGCTTCATGAAAGTGATAAGTAGAAAGACAAGGGGCAGATTCTGGGTGTAATTGTGCATTGGTTTATGCAAAGGTGGTTTGAAAGTTTCCGTTTAGCAACTCAGGCATTCTGCTGCAGGGTTTAAATTGTTGATTGCCCTTTTGCTTTTCTCCTCCTTCAATCAGAAACCCTGGAAGAGCTTTCAGAAAGAAGTGGGAAGACATCTCGGCGTTTCTTCTTTAACTTAACATCTGTCCCTGATGGGGAGATCATCACTTCAGCTGAACTCCAGGTTTTTCGGGAGCACATCCAAGATGCCGCTGAAGACGACGGCAGCTCTCACCACCGAATTAATATTTATGAAATTCTCAAACCGGAACGAGAGGCTACCAAGGACCCTGTCATAAGCCTCCTGGACACCCGCTTGGTGCATCACAATGCCAGCAAATGGGAAACGTTTGATGTCACGCCGGCTGTAATGAGATGGATTGCGCACGGGCAACCTAACCTCGGTTTTGTGGCGGAGGTGGTACATTTGAACAATGCCAGCAACATCTCCAAGAGACATGTCAGGATCAGCAGGTCATTGCATCAAGATGATGCCAGCTGGTCTCGGATTAGACCCTTACTGGTCACTTTTGGGCATGACGGCATGGGCCACCCGCTCCATAAGAGAGAGAAACGTCAAGCCAAACATAAACCACGCAAGCGCCATAAATTCAATTGCAGAAGGCATCCTTTATATGTGGATTTCAATGATGTAGGGTGGAATGACTGGATCGTGGCCCCTCCAGGTTACAGTGCCTTCTATTGCCACGGAGAGTGTCCCTTCCCATTGGCGGATCATCTGAATTCCACCAACCATGCCATTGTTCAGACGCTGGTCAATTCTGTGAACCTCAAAATTCCCAAAGCTTGCTGCGTGCCGACAGAACTAAGTCCCATTTCGATGCTGTATCTGGACGAGAATGAAAAGGTGGTACTAAAGAACTATCAGGACATGGTTGTGGAAGGATGTGGGTGCCGCTGAGGCAGCAGCAAAATTCAAGGGACAAATGGAACAGAAAAAATAACACACACACACACACACACACACACACACACACACACACAACTTGACACTTTAATATTTCCCAATGAAGACCTTATTTATGTTATGATATGGAGAATTAAACACATCTATTTTGAAAATCTATTTATGTCTACAGAAAAAAAAAGTGAGGAAAGATATTTTAATCAGAGAGTTATTCCTTTTAAAGATTTTAAAACATATTTTAGTTGTACATTTTATATGGGTTTAACCCTCCCCCCCCCATCCCACAGCACATGAAGTATAAAGGTCAGATTCTTATTTTGTATTTATTTACTATTATAACCACTTTTTAGAAGAATAGCTAATTTGTATTTATATGTGTAATCCAAAACCAGCAGCAGCAGAAAAAAAAACAATATATAGGGTTTTGTACATAATTTAAAGTGAATGGTAGCTGTTTTCAGTTGTGTGTATTTAAGTTGAAATGCAGAAGGGCTGTTATGGCAAAGATGCATATATCCCATTTTGCTTTTTTGCAGTTCTACTGTTAAGGTCACAAGTGTAAACCCAATGAAAAAGGGCTAATCCACCCTGCTGACTCAAGATTATATTGTACAATTCTCAGGAATGCTGCAGGGTGGGCTGTCCATGCCGTGAGAAACTACCATGCTCTCATAGAACCAGGCTTTGCCCAGCAGATGGAAAAAGGACGACTGTCCCTGCTAAGAAACATCTCTGTCCCTTCGCTTCTTCTCAGCACCTACCGAAAAGCAAGATGTTGATGCTGTTCCTCCCCTTTGGAATCCATTGTCCTGGCCAAATACTTAATAAAAGACCAGATTTCCTCCGTTTTCTAAAGCTTCTTCCTATTCGCCTTTTCTAACAGTTGCAAAGATGGGGTATTTCGTTAGAGAGCCTCAGTGCGTGTGTGAGGAAACCAAGCCTACTTGAGAGACAAGAGGTGTGTAATGCAGCACTGCATTGCAGTGGGGAGAAACCACATCTATGGGGTGACACACTAGTACTAAAACACAATGTTCATAAGCTTCTTTTTCTTGAAAGAGAGATCAAGCTTCCCTCAGTAATCTCAGATCTTTCCCCATTTTCAATATACATTGGCCTTGCATATTATATTCATATCCCACTGCGGTCTAGTTAAGGATTTTTAATGGTTTGCAAATATATAACAGAGTTGGAAGGGACCTTGGAGGTCTTCTAGTCCAACCCCCTGCTCAGGTAGGAAACCCTATACCATTTCAGGCAAATAGTTGTCCAAACTCTTCTTAAAAACTTCCAGCATTGGAGGATTCACAACTAGAGGCAAGTTGTTCTGCTGATTAATTGTTGTCAGGAATTTTCTCCTTAGTTCTAGGTTGCTTCTCTTCTTGCTTAGTTTCCATCCATTGCTTCTTGTCCTGCCTTCAGAGGCTTTGGAGACTAGGTTGACAACCCCCCCCCTTCTTGGTGGAAACCTCTTAGATATTGGAACACTGCTATCATGTCACTCACTGTACATTTAAAATGCCCATGATAAAAACATAAAATAAAAACTGCTGATACTGCAGCCCAAGTCAATTGGTGATCGATCTCAGCAGTTTCATTTAGCTATTAAATGGAGAGGAGGGGGGCAGAATACACCTCCTGGTAGCCCACACAGAAGCTGTCGCAGAATGGATTGCTGCTACTACCACCAACTGGAACTGGCTTCTGAGGAAAGTGCAGGCCCAGGGCTCTTTAGGGCCCCTAACCCGCACAGACAATCTGTAATTGATGGTATCAAAGGCCAGGATGGATGTACTCCTGTCCAGGACACTGGAATGGTTATCCAATAGTTTAATTGTCGTCTCTGTTCCTTGTTTGGGTCTGAACCCTGATGGGAAACAATCCAGATTATTGCTTTCCTGCGGGATGCTTTGTGATCCCCCACTCTTGTCTTAACAAACTTCTAAAAAGGCCGATTTGGAAACTGGGTGGTAGTTAACTAACCCCATTGGATCCTTATGGGGCCCTTGAGGACTGGGGGGGGGGATGACATCTCCGCCTCTTTCAAGTTTG
>JANHFL010008972.1:152623-174527 GCA_032468155.1 Oxyrhabdium leporinum | reverse complement strand
ATCAGGGTTGGTTTTGGTCAGGCTGGTTTCAACTCCGCATATAATGGTTTCTATGGGGATGTGTTTGGGAGCGACTGCAAAGTTGAATCCTTTTGAAAGGACCTTGGTTTCGGCTTCGGTAAGGATCCTGTTAGAGATGTTGTGCAATGCTTATATATATGTAAGACTAACCATAATAGCTCTGTTTTCACAAGCTAAGCTACAAATCAACCAAAGTCTAGCTTATGCAATCTGTGAGCCAGGCTTAAAGCATTAGGAACCCGATGGATCAGACATTCTTGCTCCACTTACTGAATCTTGTTCTTGCATTTCTTTGGTGGGAAAAATGAAAGGATTTGTTACTATAAAACACAGATTACATACATACATACATACATATACATACATACATACACACACACACACACACACACACACACACACACACACACACACACACACATATATATTGGCCTCTTCAATAATGAGATGGAGAAAAGGGGTAAAAATAGATTTTTTTGGGTAAGGAATTTAAACAGTCATTTCCACCCAACTTCTGATCTCCACCCAGCTTGTTTCTATGTGGCAAAGAGAGAGGACTTGCACCTGGACAAACTCTAAACTGACTGGTGGGTGGGAGCCTTTTTTTTTTAAAGCTGGTCTTCTGTAATGGGAAAGGGGTGGGCATGCTAAGGAAAGTAAGTCAGTGGCTGGGAATGAGGGGAAGAGCCTGATTTACGTTTGGAAGAATTGAAATTAAGTTCCAGACACCTGTTGTCACCTCAAGGGCCATGGATACGGTTGGGTTATTCTCTCTCTCCACATACCCCTCTTTGAATTCCTTTCAAGCAAAATAATGTATTTCTCCCACAGACCCTTTAAATAACATGCAATCTTCTCCCTCCCTCTCTCTTCTTATTGCTGCAAGCTCCTGTCTAAATTAATTAATTCAAGGCAACACATGTCAGCTAATAAGTTTTGCTGGCAAGACCCAAAGTATTGCTTATTGTGAATTAGAAATATCAGATCCTAAATAAAGGTGTGTCGAATTATTCAAATATATAAGATACATAGTTGGTTAGTCTGAGATTCCTAACTCAGCTGCATCCTACAGTACTACTCAGTACTACTGTGGCCCACCAAAAGCTGTAGACCACAGTTCTGTGTTATCCTCGGCCACCGTGCCCAGTGGTAAAGGATGATGCTGAATATAGCCCAACAATAACGAAAGAATCATATGTTCCACCTCCACTTATACAGTGTTGTAAGCTGTCCTTTCTTGCTCTATCATTTATTGTGATATAAAACAAACTATGCTTTTTCTCATGGCTAATTTCAAAAAGTTGGCAGTCTGAAATGTGATTGGCCAGAGCTGAATATTGAGCTGCTCTTTAAAACAAGAGAAAAGAAGGTTGGGGTTTCATAAATAGCAACTATCCATCATCTCTTGTTCTTTTTATATTTCAACTCTTATTGACTTTTTGGTAAATCTTTCAGCCTTGTAAAATCAATATAGTTCCCAAAAGCATTTTTAGCCAATTATTAGTGTTGTTTTGCCCATCCAACAACAAGACAACATTTCTCCTGAAAGAGTACACCAGAAGAATCCTTACTGACAGTAATCAAAAATCAAATACCAGGATGAAAGTTTTGCATTGAGCCAAAATTGATTCACTGTAGGATATTATATAAACAATTCTTATCCAAGGATCAGAATATCTTTAGGCTTAAAAAGGGTATCTTCTGCAATTCAAAGAATCTTCTGAAAGATAGCCATCACCAGTTAAATTCATTTTTTTCCCTTACTTTCATCTCCAGCGTGAACATTTTCTTTTTACCTTTCACACACCCCTCTATCCAAATAGGCACACATTCCCATACTTGCGTGAACACAATCTCCTTAATAGCAGTTCAGAGCAATGAAGGGGCACCATAAAGGTGGGAAAATGAATAGGAAACATGAATTACATGGTAGATGGTTTGGAGAGAGAAAGACTCAGGTGCATTGCCTTAGGCTGCAATTTTCCTTAAATTAGCATATTGAGAGAAAAGAAGT
Organism: Oxyrhabdium leporinum; assembly: GCA_032468155.1. Lineage (NCBI taxonomy): Eukaryota > Metazoa > Chordata > Lepidosauria > Squamata > Cyclocoridae > Oxyrhabdium > Oxyrhabdium leporinum. The sequence goes on along the minus strand of JANHFL010008972.1, from coordinate 172,492 downwards.
GGAGCAACTCTGGAGGTAGTATATATTCCTGATGCACTGGAAATCAGGATTTGCACTTTGTTAGGGACTCTGCTAAAACGTGGGGAAGACAAAAGAGAGCAAAAGTTCATATTTTTTCACTACATTAAAATCCAAACCTAAATAGATACTCCTAAAAATAGTATCTGAAGAGGTAATGGAACCAGGGTCCCAAACTACCTAAGCATCTTATTTATATTGGAGTGAGGGTGATATTTGAAGTTACCCTGCCTTTTCCTAGTTTGCAATACCAACCCTGTTTCCCACTTGTTGTCATGGCACTCATGTAGTATTGTGTTCTACCTGTTAAGAAGTGAAGTCCAACTGATTTCTCCAGTTTATCTAGGATTGCAACCTTCTGACATGGACAGAAACAAGTGCCAGAGTTATTCCTGGGCAACATTACAGCATCCACAGAACTTGGAACTCCAACCAATATTTTTTGATCCTGGCCCAAGATTAGGCAAGCTCCTTCCACTGGAAATTTAGGTAAGGGAAATTCTCCTCTGAGCTTGACTCCTACCAAGAAGTTACATTGATTCATGAATTCATCCATGCAGCCTTCTTGGTAATCTTACAACGGGGTTGGGGGTGGCCAATGCTTTCTTTCATGACATTTTATTGACTTCCCAGTCAGTTCTATAGCTGTGGAGGAATCCGACCCAGGTATCCCACCCTGCTTAGATTTGGAGCCAAGCCAAGGTAACCAGGGGCTGATATTTACAAAAGCCCAAATGTCATCTACAAGGACAGCAAAAGTGAATGGCCAGGAGAGGGACTCTTGCGGTGTAAACCTAATAATGTTATTTGCAAATCAGCCTCAACCTTACAGAGTTTAATGGGACTTATTCTTTAAGTAATTATGTTTTGGTTGACACCGCCATGGCCATCCTGCTTTCCAAGGAGATTTGCCTAAATCCTATAACCTTCTTTGGACTGCAATGAAAACACTTTGTTTGGATTGGGATTGGGTGGCTGGGTTAAGCAAATACAGGGTTCAGTTTTAATTTATGCTGATTTTTATAGATAGTCAGGCAGCCTGCTTATATAAAAGGGCCAGTCAGGAAGAATTGGTATAAATCTAAAAAGCTGCTTAGCCATCACTAAATGAAGAACCCACAGTGTCAAAAGCTCAGTTGCCATTGCAAAGGATCCAATATATACTCTGGATTATGCCAAAGGGATTTGACCTATTCCAAAGTAAGTGGAGGTCAGTTGCCTTTTAGAAGTATTAAAAAAAAACAACAGTTGCTGGAGAGCAAACACAATTACATTAAGAGAAATGGGCTCTAAACAATCACAGATGGCGTTTTCTTCTTTTCAACAATCTTTTGGAACATGACCCTTAAATCTTACCAGTATTGCAATTGTGAGGGTAAATCCAAACATCTTTTTAGGGACAAAATAGGCTAATAGGACTTCTTTGGCCAAAAAATGTAAGTGCTAAGGATCATGAATTTGGCAAATTGTACTTGAAGATCGCAAACACAATAATACATCAAGACTATTTTGTTATTGTCACTATTCACAAATGACACTCTGAAAGCACACCTACAGGATATTAATCTATGAATGCAAGAATGACATGCGGCTAAACCCAAGGAACAGAGAGATAGCATTAAGATTAGTTGAGCTTCCTGTTCAGGGGCAAGAGATATTCTGAGCTTGCACGTATGATAAGCGTGAGAGATCATCTAATAAACTCTTATTTTTCCAGGCCTAAGCCAGAAAAATCTCTTCAAAGGGGCTAGGAAATCAAGTAAAACATTTATCATCAGTTTAGGCAGAGAATAGAAAGCCCATCCCCTCTGATTTGGCTTTGTGACCTCATCTGAATGGCTATGGGATATTAGGAGCCAATTTCAAGTGAGGCCGATATCCTCTCTATATTCTGATTGTTATTGTGACATCATTATGCAGCCCAACTTGACCTGCTGCATCACATCAATATGGTAGGAACTGCATCCTGGAAGAGTCCTTTTGTAACTGTGGTTATCATAAAAATAGGATCACCAGGATAAAACCCAGACTTAGACAACCGATATTTGTCCTGGTTCTCTCTCTCCAGCCTTTATTCTGTGAGTAAAATTTTAGTTCAGATCTAGCATAATTATCCTTTTTTTCTGGCTTGATCATATACACTAGAATGGATGGAAATTAATCAATGAGAGAAGCCACCTAGAACCAAGGAGAAATTTTCTGACAGTTATTTTCTGATAATTAATCAATGGAACGACTTGCCCCCAGAAGTTGTGGGTGCTCCAACACTGGAGGTTTTTAAAGAAGAGATTGGACAACCAATTGTCTGAAATGGTCTAGGGTCTCCTGCCTGAGAACGAGGTTGGACTACAAGACTTCCAAGGTCCCTTGCAAGTCTGTTATTCTACATTATTAATGTGTGCTTAAAAGCGCTGTGCATGGCAACCCAATTCCCTTGTGTATTCTACAAATCTCAACCTTTACAATCCAGGGAGAGTCTCCCCCCCCCCCAAATGGGCCTGTTTGCATTTTGAAGACAGCCCCCAAGCCTCTCCCCACTTTGCTCTTTTCATTTGTGGCATTTTTTGGAGGCTTCCAAGCATACTTCTCTAAACTTGATAAATTCCTGCTTTTGCATGCCAAATTATAATCTCTTATGATCTTTGAGATCAAGCATCTGTTATCTTTTGCCTCAGGTTTGCTTTTAAGGCAAACACAAGCCAAAGTGGTAATATATGGAGCCTTCACAAAAACAGGATCACAACATGACCTTTCATTTCTAATGACTCCCAAAAGCCAACATTGCTGAGGTTGGATAGCTACATCCACAGAAGTGTGGGTGTCTAATCTTGGAAGGCTTTTTCCTACCCTAAAGTGATTTTATAGTTTGCTGATACAGGAAGAAACTTTTAGGGAAAATTTCCATTTTTACTGATGTTATCAAGTTTCCCCCTTCTCCAGAGAAAATTGATCAACATCTTTTGTATTGACAACACCTGCATTGTTCAATATTGAAGAATCCTCAGCTTGGATCATTTGGTCACCAGCAGGTGGCAACAGTCAGCTCAGATAAACAAAAAAATAAAATAAAATTGGGGCCACTTTATTAAGAAGAAAATCATTCTCAGTCAAACTAGTCCTGCATTTTAAAAATCACTTGGTTATGAAAACAAGAAAGACCTCAAAGAATAGAGATCTCCCAAAATGTTGGACCTAAGGTTTGATAAAGATGTAAACTACACATGATAAATTTCGAAAACATTATGTGGTGTTCTATTTACAGAAAGGATTTTTCTGTTGGGGGGTGGGTGGCATGTTTCAAAGGCTGCCAATCACGCTTAGGAGTGGGCATTCAAGATATTTGGAAGGCTTCAGTTAAAATAAAGCACTTTACTTTGTGGGGATGTACAAAAATGCATTCTGTTAGTGCGACAATGATGAGTGCTAATCTTTATTTTCAAAGCAGTGGGGAAATGTGCATCTCTGCATTCTAAGTAACACATGGAGACTGGAAGTGCACATCTTGCTAATGTGTACATTTGCATTCCCCAACATGCAATATTAAGAGTTAATATTTCCTGCAATAATGGACCAGGAGCTTCACAGAAGGGTTTCTGTTGTTCTTGAGGACCTAGACAATTGCAAACAGTTTGGCCCATGGCTTCTTTCCCAGAGAAGTATGTCGGCTAGCCATAAAAGTTCAACAGGAATGGGAATGTTTTAAAAAGGTGTTCTCATGAACATCAATGAATTTCTTTATCTGTAAACATCTAACCTCAACTCTGAACTTTAGGTACTCATAAAGGTTTCTATCTGGTTTTTAGGCCCCAGGTAGAAAAAAAAAGAAGCTAGTTTCAAAATCGCATGATTTAATTGTAGTGCAAAGTTTAGAAATGGGATATGCTCCCTATTGTAAATGAGCAACTGCTAATTTCAATTTACATCCATAAATTTGATAATACTTTTTAATATTAAGAATGTTGATCTGGACTACACACTTCCACACAATCACTAGATGGCAGCAGAGAGGTTTCCATGTCTCTTTGCTGCCATCTCATGGCCATCCAGACATTTGCAGCCCAAGGCTACCTCAATTTCACATCCATGTACAAACGTGATATATTCACAGTAAAAAAGAAAAAAAATACAGTTTTGAGATAAACATCAGACACTTTCAAATGGCAATGATCTTGGCAATAATCTTGTGTTTATTTAGCTTCTGAAAGTTTTTCATAGTGGATGCTGGGTTTTTTTTTTCTTTCAAGCTTATGTTTAGGGCAAAAGTCCTACTTGATCAACATCACATCATCTTATGATTCATCTATTCCAAATAAACGTTGTGTTTCTTATTAGCTTCTACGTCAAGGTAAACTACGCACAAATGTGTGCAGTGAAGACCTTGATAGAGCAGAAACACAGTTACAATTTCTTTCCTTCACTTGCTCTTAAAAACATTTTTTTTCTTCCAAAACAGAAGTCTCCTGGGCTGCTTTACATGCTCTGAACATAGCTTTTCTTTCTTGGTTATGCTTTTATAACTACGTAACTCAGGTCAGCGTCAGTTAACCAAGGTCCTGTCCCACAGACCTTGCTAGACTGCAGTTCTCATGATATCCAAGCATTCTGACCACAGTTTATGGAAGTGGTACTCTAAAACATCAAGAGGTCACTGTCTCACCTACTTTATTTTACCCTGCCACTGTCAGGGATTAGGATGAGAGAGAAAGATTATAGCCTTTACAATTACGTCTTTACATGAATGTCTAGTTGGTTGAAAAACTGCTTCCTAGTGTGAACTATTATTTTTCAATTAATCAAGACCTCTCTTTTAAGGTAAGACAGAATAATTTTACCAAGTGAAAAAGTATATGGCTTTGGTTTGATACACTATGAACTATGAACACATCTGTTTATGTGACTGAGCAGGATGACTGCTCATATGACCTTGTATTAAAACCATGAAGTTTCTTCTTAACCCTTATTTCTCATTTTTCATGAACTGAGAAATCATACTTACTGACATTGAAACAAGCCATGATGTCTAATCAATAGTGACTTTAATGCCCAGGCCTTGTGGTTAGCTTTTTGGCCTGCTCTTAATAAAAGCAGGAATTAAAACAACTGAATAGGTAGCAAAATGACACTGACACTGATACTTCTGACAATTATTCTATCAAAGGGTCACTCTATCCAGGATTTGAGGAAGGGTTCAGCTGTGGGTATAGCAATGATATTTTCTTTCTTGTGATTCCATCCTGCAAGTTCTTCATTCTCGATAATAGGCTATAATTACCAACCAAATGGGGGAGTGTGTCAACTCTGAGCTGAGCTTGGAAAAGATCTATAATTAAAGTTGAACTATTTTTTTTTGCAACCTACATAGTGTTAAAGAGCTTGCTCTGCAAAACTAGGATTCCGGGTCATCCCTAGAATTTCTGGGTGAATTTGAAATAAATTTGAACTAATCTCTGGACAACTGTTGTTAATTATAATAAAGATTGTCAAGGTAGTTTAAGATTTGAGCAACACATAGATGCCAGTTTCAACACATCAAGGAGTATTTTCTAGAAGAGGAAGCATTTAAATGTATCCCATGCCTATCTTTCAAGAAGATTTCCAGAGATAGCAATAACACTTAGACTTATATACCGCTTTACAGTGCTTTACAGCCCTCTCTAAGCGGTTTGCAGAGTCAGCCTATTGCCCTCAACAGTCTGGGTCCTCATTTTACCCACCTCGGAAGGATGGAAGGCTGAGTCAACTTTCAGCTGGTGAGAATAGAACTGCCAAAGTGCAGGTAGCCGGCAGTCAGCAGAAGTAGCCTGCAGTACTGCATTCTAACCACTGCGCCACTGCGGCTCATGTCACCAGTCTTTCCAATAGCCTGTTCTCTTGATTTCCCAATGTCCCGCTACTGCCATGGCTCATCCTTCCCAATCGATTACAGATTAACAGAGTTGGAACAGACCTTGTACGTCATCTAGTCCAATACCCTGCCCAAGCAGACCCTACACCATTTGTGAGAGATGGCAGTCCAGTCTCTTCTTGAAAGCTTCCAGTGATGAATTGCATGCCTGTGTTTGCTTTATATGTTTTTGCTGGTCTATTAACACAATTGCAGGCTACTGTAAATATTGAACTATCTACCCTAAAATGTGATTGTACAGTGCAGTTACTTTCTATCACTGTTGCATTTTGCCTGCAATGCAGCAAAGCTTTAGAAATGTTTCCATTACTTATTAGCACCCAAGTGACTTATGTTCCCTATTTCAATGCTGTTAGAGATTTCTCTCTCCTTTCTCTAATCAGGATGTATTGTCTGAATTTCATCTCCCTTTCCTTTCCTCTCTCTTCTCTGTTTAAAGTTCATTCATCCTGCAGTCAATCTGTCCTCTCCTTTCCCACCTTGTTTGATAATCTTCCTACTTTTCCTTATTAAAAGTAATTGCCCAATGTGACACTGTTGGGAAGGGGAGTCGGATGGAAGATAGAGGATCCATTAACTTCTAAATAGAGATTCTGCGCTAGGATATCAGCAATTCACTTCTGAATTGGTGGAGTAGAATGGTGGCTTGCACAACAGCTTCTCCCAAAGTGTGGGCAGCAAAATACTTTATTTCACCATTCAGTGCTCCTTTGAATGCCCTGGAGTCAAGCATACTATAGTAGGTTGCCTCTCATTTCCTTTAAATAGAAGCCTACTTATTCATTTATTATTTCTAAATAATATACAGTAGTCACAAAGCTAAGAAGGCAGAAGAGGAGGAGGAGGAGGACTACAAGAAGTACTGATGAGACAAGCATAATAGAGACTTGACACATCTTAAAAGATAAATGAATTTGCTGACACCTGTTAGGCATCTAGGATTCAAGAGAGTAACATCTTCGTGGACCAGAGACTAATTAATATATGCCATAATGAACAACTTGCCTCTAGAAGTTGTAAATGCTCCAACACTGGAAGTTTTTAAGAAGAAATTGGATAACCATTTGTCTGACGTGGTGTAGGATTTCTTGCCTAAGTAGGGGGTTAGACTAGAAGACCTCCAAGGTCCCTTCCAACTCATTCTATTCTATTCTATTCTATTCTATTCTATTCTATTCTAATGTGTTAATTTTAAATGCTACCAGATTCTCTGCTTTTCCTTCAATGAAAGATTAATTTTACTAGCAGCAAGAAGAGTTTGATAGTGGAATCACTTATCCAGAGCAGTGATGAGCTTCTCTGCTTTCTTTAAGTAGAAGCTAGATAGCCATCTTTGTGAGTTGCTTCCTTTTGGATTCCTATACTGAGCAAAGGCCTAAATTTGGTTGATTGATTATGTGTCATCAAATACATTTTGATTCTTAGCAACCACATAGCTAGATTTTTCACAGCCTAAATGGCTCCTAGGAATTTGTGAGCTCTGCACATGTTCCCCTGTGTTGGGAGACGTTTGCACCTTACACGAACACCCTATTTAGAACAAATAACCCACAACTTGGATTCACCTGGGATTAAGGTTACTCTTCCCACTTAGCTGTTTCCCTTCTTAAGAATAGGAGATGGGTCAGTGTACAAAGAAAAAGTCACAAATAAACTTTGATCTCTGCATTTGGCTCAAAATAACTGTTAAAGAGAGAGGACGAAGAAATATGCATTTGGTTGTCTTCTCTGGGTTATAGTTGATAAATAATACAAATATCATTCCTTCCAATCTGTTTCCAGAGCTACCTGCCATTCTGCTGAAAATATTCTTCCCACACATTGTGGCAACCCACACTCCAACAATAACAACACATACATTTTATATAAATTTTCTAAGTACCTTTTTCAGGAACTTTTTTTAAAATAATTGCAGAGAAAAAGGGATACAGGCTTCTCGAACCAAGAAGAATACAAGTCAACATTTTCTTTAAAAATACTATGAATAACGGAGATCAGGTATTTCTGATCACACTGAGGCTATATGGAATAGAAAGGGGTGATAATTCCTTCCAATAGTTCCTTTTTAAATTAAGTGCAGGAAGGTTCTGATCACACATGGAAAGAAACCAAGCAAAAACAACTACTAGGTTTTGGGTTTTTTTGACATTTAAGACAAATATTTGCAAATATACAAAGTGTATGAGTCACCACAAACCAATGGAAATAAGTCATCTGGCCTTAACTATTAAAATGCCAGCCGCACTTCCTGAATACTTTCTGCTTCAGGTATGATATTGGGAAGTACTGCTTTTCTGTTACCTCTGTTTGGTTTTACCTAAACAACAATGGTTAGGGATCCTGCTCTTGTTACTGTATCCTCTAGATTTTCAGCTATTTTATTAAGATAAACTATTTACTACAATCTATTCAGGGGTGGGATTCAAAAATTTTAGCAATAGGTTCACTGCCCAGTTGCTGGGTGGGCGTGGCCATGGTGGGTGTGGCCTAGTTGGCCTCCTGCACTACAGTATGTGTGTGGGGGGGTGTTTTTGCCCTCCCCGGCCTCCGGAGGCTTTCCTCGAGTCTCCAGGAAGGCAAAAACAGCCTCCCCAGGCTCCAGAGGCTCTCTGGAGGCTGGAAACGGGCCCATTTCCAGCCTTCCTGAACTTCCGGGAGGCCTGTTTTTTGCCCTCCGCGTGCACCCTGCACTTACCTGAATCCAAAACGGGCCATGTGGAGACTCCTGGAAGGGGCGGGAGGGGGCGGGAGGAGCAGGGCGGGGTGTGCGGGGCCAGCCAAGAGTGGGATTTGGCAGTTCACTGAACCACACAGAATCTGTGCTAAGGGTCCACCCGAATCCCTGCGAACCCCCAGCAGTCCACCTCTGCCTTCTGAGGTCAGTAAAATGAGGACACAGATTGTTGGGGGAAATATGCTGACTCTGTAAATCTGTTAGAGAGGGCTGTAAAGCACTGTGAAGTGGTATATAAGTCTAAGTGCTATTGCTCTAAATATATCCCAAAGACCTTTTGTTGCTACCATCAGCCTATCATTTGACAGGAACACAGACAACTGTGTACCTTCAATCTTCAGCATATCTAAATTGATGGTGGAATTTTTCTGTTTGTAGGTAACAAGATTGACTGCATCCAAAGTAGGTACTTTATCACTAGGAATCATCCTTTCAATATTTTTCCATTCATCCAACCTGGTGTTCTTAACCTTGGCAACTTGAAAATGTCTGGACTTCAACTCCCAGAATTCCCATTTTGGGAATTGAATCCACCCATCTTCTAGTTCTCAAGGTTGAGGAACACTGATTGAACCTGGTAAGTTTTAAATTTGTATCTATAATTGATCCTTATAGTTTATCCAATTCTACAATGCTATTCTACACATTTGCCCTTTAAATCAGATTTTTTTTTTGCTTTTACAACCCTGTGATCCTTTAATTCAGGGTAGAGTTCAGATGACTGAATGAAGCTGAACATTTATTGGCTGGATGCCCTTCCTGACACCTATGTGGAGTTTGCAGAAGATATTTTCTTTTTGCACCCTGAGAGAGAAACATTTGTTGCTACCTAGGATTGAACTCTCAACCTTCTGAGTAGGAGGTGAACATCTTCACCACTAGGCCACCATGCTGTTTTCCCTTTAAAGCAGAATAATAATACAAATATCATCAGACTCCTGTTTCTAACTGCTTTGTCAAGTTAGGAACAAAACAAAGATCACCAGGTTGCCTCAGATTAAGAGAAGAGAGAAGACTGCATGAAGGGGAAAAGGAATGCATATACCCAAAGCTATCAATAATCATCTGATGTTATGCCTGAACCCTGTCTGCATTTATTTGTGCTTCCTGACACCAATAAAGACATTTATCTGAAAGCATTCTTTTATGGTAATAGAGTTTTTATTAAGCATGATTAAGTTTTATAAAAATACCTGAAGATAAATTAAGAAGTTCAGAAACCCAAAATGAAACATTTGGGTTTAATGCATTAGGAAGCATAATTGATTAAATTATCTCATTTGTAATAAAGTTTCACACAAGCTGTGCTGGGTACATATCATCTCCAATTCATTGTTCGTTCTCTCCCAGAGAAGAACAATTACACCCAGTTCTTGCAATCTTTCTTTTCCCTCCTATTCCCTTCTGTAGCTGGTAAACATGGAAATCTACTTCTCTGCTCAGTTTCCCTATGGAAACTCCTATGTCTCTCCTATGGAGAATGTCTGCCACGTGAGAAACAGAGTTCTAAACCAGGGAGGATTATATATAAATCTATTTACCACAATTGGTTTTTCCTCAATTATCTTAATAATTAACTTTGATTTTGCATCCATGATGATTCATATGGCTTTAAATTTAATGCCCACTCAGTTCAAAAGCAAGCAGCAAGTTTTATTTATAAAACACACCTCTAATCTCCCAGTTCAGAATAAATAGTTTAATTCTCCCGGGAGCTAAAGGAACTAAAATCAGCAGTTTGGCTGACCCTTTTAAGGATCTAATCATGATGCTGGAGATGAGAGGATAAACAAAGAACTTGCAATCCATTAGACAAACTGACAGGTTGCTGGGCTACCAAGTGAAGCTCCAAAAATATCTGAGACATGAAGAATATGTGCAAATTTTCCTCTGCTCCTGGAGGAACATAGCTGTTCCAATTGGGAAAGGTCATTCTACCATGACATGGCAATCCTAGTCTTGGATAACCCAAGTTTGATGATTTGTTGCCCTCCCAGGAACTCCATCCCCCCATTTCAACCTTTCCTTATGTTATGCTATCAACATAATGTTCTCCAACACTCTCAAAAGTGGTCCAGAGCTCTTAAAAATTGCTCATCCATGGATTGGAATTGGGTTACCTGAGGGGCAATGTTCAACTATTGTTTTTTACCTGATAGGACGAGCATGCTCTGGGTCTGTCAGCCAGGAACATTGGCTGGTGGGGACTGGAGGAATGTTTTTTTCTGTCGTAGCTCCTACCTTTTGGAACATTCTTCCTCCAGGGTTTAGCGTGGCCATGATCCTGATGATTCAAAAACTCAAAGACTTGCTTATCTGCCTTAGGGTCCCAAATCTATGATGGACCCTTTTTCCAACTATGGATTATGATTTTTCTTAACTGATGTACATGTATAATTTTCTTTTTGTATTATGGTTGTAATTTGGTTTTTCATTGATTTTATGACTGTTCATGCCCATAGTATTGTTTGAAATGGATGGCCAAATAAATTGAATCAATAAATGAGCCAATCAATCAATAAACAGAAAATGAACAATGCAAGTAGGAAACTGGTATAGTAATTTTCTTTCTCTCCATTTCTTGTTTGGATCTCTGCAAATTTTAGAAACTCGATGCTTTCCCCACACACTCCAAAATTCTAAATTATGCAGAAATTGCACAAGAACATACACACAAAACAAAATTGCAGAAATTTCTCAGAGTCACAATAACACCAACTTTTTCTTGACCCCCTCTTCTAATATTAATTATTAACTAAAGCCTTAATAGGGTTGAAATAAAATGATAAGCATGTTCAAAGCAGCTCTATTTAACTCTTTTTCTCCTAAACAAAACAAAATTCCAAATCACCATTTATTATTGATTTCATTGTTCATAATGCAGGGCTCCCCCCCCATGCCCCTCCCCCACAACTAGATTGTTAAAATATTGTATATCTCTTACATTTGGGGGTGACTTTCATTTCATTTGAAGAATTTGCACCATGTGTTACCATATTCAGCTGAATACTGTTATTTCTTCCTCTGGTGCAGCTATGGCAACAGAAACATCTTCAAGATGTTTTCTGATTAGGGGATAGGAAGTTAAAATGTATGAAGAACAGTTGCAAGAACTGGAAATTCCTAGTTTAATGAAGAGAAGGATTAGAGGTGACATGATAGCAATCTTCTAATATTTAAGGGACTATCACAAAGAAGAGGGAGTCCAAAGCACTCTCCAAAGCACCTGAAGGCAGGATAAGAAGTAATGGGTGAGAATGCCTCTTTGGTAGGGGCAGCTTTGAAGAAGTTAAAAGACAAAATTCTGCATGCATTCGTTTTGTATCTTTTTTCAACCAAATCATTTACAATTAGCTTGATGTTGGCATTTTAATAAATATACAGTATATGTATATTTTTCAAAATGGGGTCTTAGAAAACACATATACAAGAGAGAAACTTACTTTGGGGTTTTATTTCAGGAAGAGGTTTTCTGTCTAAAAAGAGGAAAGGGGAGAGAGGGGTAGTAGGTAGAGAGAGAAAGAAAAATGCACTTAATAAACAATCAAGGAATGTATTTTCTAGATTAATTTCCACCCAGGTGTATAAATGAAATATTGACTGCTATAACAACCCCCATTTTAGGCAAAACCTTCCTGCTTCTATTTATATAAATATTCACTTCTATCTTTTAGATTGAATATATATTAGGATTTCATTTTCATTTTGCTAGGGATAGGGGAGGGGTTTTATTATTTTAGAGAATTGTCATTTTAAACAGATTGTGTGAAAGACTACAGATTTGGGGGTTAAGTCAGGACTACTTATCTTGTCGTCAATCAGGTTTATCTATGATAGTTTTCAACAGGATGTGGCTTCAATGTTTTCAAATATAGGGGTTCAACATTCCAACTGATGAACCCAACCAAAGCAGTCACAATTGAAACAATCCAATCTCTTAATGCAAAACTTTATTGAGCACATTATTTTGGCACTGATGACCAGTTCTAAGTAATTCATGTGCAAACCCACATAATTAAAGTATAGCATTCTCCCTCCCCCTATTATTGCAAGTCACATTGTCCAATTGAGTCTCATTGTATTGTCATAAGAAAAAGGCTTTGGCTTTGGCAAACACCTGCTGAAGTGTCCTTGGATCTCACGCTCCTCTTCTTGATGTCTGGAGCCTACATTCCATCTTCCCCTTCCCTCCCCCCGGTTTGTTAGCAAGTTGAGAAGCGATAATGGTTGCAACAGCAAAAGCACACTTTGAATCCTAACAGGTGGACCCCCCTAAATACCTGGAAAACAATAATTACATGTTACTCTTATTTATTCTGAACTCCTCCCTGGAGGGCCCCTGGCTTCTGAGGCTATTTTGCATAGAATCTGCCTTAATATTGGGAGCTTTGATCTACCTCGCTTCTGAAATTGGATAGCCTTTCCATTATCCATTGTAACTTTCCTTTATAGTACCTAGAATCTAAGATTTATTTGACCACATAGTGTCTTTCATCTCCCATTATAATCGGACCTGGAGCATTTTTGCCAATTGAACCCTTAGAACCCTGGGCTGGTTAGGGCAAACTACAATGGAATACTGGATGCACCTTTCCCAATATCTTGGGCAATTTCAGTTCTACCATGACTGGGTTAATCACCTTTACTATGGAGAAGGGTCCTACATACTTGGGGCCCAGTTTTCTGCAAGGCAGCCTCAGCTTTAAATACTGAGTGGACAGGTACATTCTGTCTCCTATGTGGAACTCCCCTTGGTGAGTCTGTCTCTTATCAACTTGCTTTTTCTGACTCTCCATCGCTAGGTCCTTTTTTACATTACCCAATCTGTTTTGGTGGGAATCTACTCTCTCTTTAATGTCAACTCCCCTCGGTGGATCCCAAACCAAGTGTCTGTTGGTAGTTCCTTTTTCATTTGCTGGATCAAAGCATCATTAGGGTTCAGGGTTTTCCTCTTCATCTGCTGAGAGAGGTCACTTGCACTGGCCGCTATTCATAGGAATAATAGAATTAACTATTTCCTCTTGGGTGCTTTTGTACTGGGGCATGTGGGACAGCACATCAGCTTGGAAATCCCCCCCCCCCCAGGATGTACTTCAATGTGAATTCAAATCAATTGAAGTATGAGCCCAGCGCACTTGCTTCAGGGAGTTTGCGGGGTGTTCTCAGCACTTCCAGATTTTTGTGGTCAGTCCATACTTCAAAAGTGATTTTGCTGTCCTCTAAGAACTGTCTCCATGTCAACAGCACCCATCACATTGCGAAGGCTTCTTTTTCCCATGCCACCCATTGCCTCTCCATCTTGTTCAGCTTTTGGGATGTGTAGGCGCATGGTTGCAGCTTCCCCTCTTTGTTCTTTTGGAGGAGAACTGCCCCCACTGCTGGTGTCCATCTGGCATCCACCTGGATCACAAAGGATTTCTCAGGGTTGGGATGCTTTAGGACCAGCTTAGCCACAAATAGTCTCTTAAGCTTCTCAAATGCCGCTTGGCATTCCATTGTCCAGGTTAGTGGCTGGTTGGGCCGGAGTTTCTCCCCTCCTCCTCTGGTTTTCAATAGTTTCGTGATCAGTATGGCGATTTTTGCAATGGAGGGGATGAATTGCCTATAGAAGTTTGTGAAGCCCAGGAAGCTTTGCAACTATTTATGGGTCCATGGGGAAATAAAAATGAACCCAGACATTCTAAAATGGCTTTCACTTTCCCCGGGTCCATCTCCACCCGCTCACAAGACACTCTATAACATGGGTAGTCTAGGCTGGTCTTATGGTTCTCACATTTTGACAGTTTGGAATACAACTTGGCATTCAGGAGTTTTTTCAGTACTTGACATACTAGTTTCACATGTTCTTCCATCATTTCAGAATAGATGGGAATGTCACCAGATACACCAGAACCCCTTTGTATAGGTGCTCACGCAACACCTCATTTATTAGTTGCATTAAAACAGCTGGGGCTCCCTGTAATCCAAAATGCATCACCCTAAACTGGTAGCATCCTAAAGGGGAATTGAAGGTGGTCAATTGATTTGATTCTTTGATTCTCACTGAGCCCTCATTCCATCTCTCCCTTCCTTTCCCCCTGGTTCATTGGCAAGCTGAGAAGTGATAATGGTTGCAACAGGAAAAACACGCTTCAAATCTTGAAAAGGGGAAAAGAATGGACTAAAGAGGGTATAACTTGAAATGACTCTCAATCTAGGAAACTTTCAGATTCTAGACTGTCTAAAAAATACTTGTTTGTTTTTTTAAATAATTTTATCAGCACCACTTGCTGAAGAGGAGCTAATTTCCAGGAGGAGAGTGTTTCTAAATATTGTTAATTCTGAAAAGAATAAGGAAAGTTAACAAAACCTATTTAAGGCAAGGTATCACCCACCCACCCCAATTGAAAAACAAGCAGTCAATTGAAAATGAGAAGCGTTATGAATTTCCAGTCTTGAACATTATTGTATGACTGGCTTTTATGCTGCTTTTGCAATAAAAAAGGGGGGATTGAGCCATAATTCCGGAATATGAGAGTCAGTTGGGGTTTCCAAATAAAGAAACTGCTGCATGCAGCAACCATATGCCTAAAGATACTGCATAATCATGATTTCTATTCCATCCATCTGCCCAGTCTTGCATAAGCAGGCACACTACATAAGGGAATGAATATGTATATGTGTGTATATATACACAGTGGTGGTTCTGGTGGACAGGGAGGAGGGCAATGCATTGAAACAACAAGCTTTTTGAAAGTACAGCTTCATTTTAAAGTCTTTAGCACTTACCAATCCCCCATTCTTCTCTGGAGCTACCTAGCAGAAAAAACTTCCAGATTCAGCATAGTTAGAAAAAAATATATTGAAAATTTAATGCTATATCTGTGCTGAAGATTTCCACTCCCTAATTTTGTTAAGACAGAAATCTAAACAAATCTCTTGTATGTGTGCATGAGAGAGAGAGAGAGAGTTCACAGAATTTAACTTTTAGATGTCAGGTACAAGCAACCAGGTCAAAGAGGCCATCTACATTAAGGTTGAACAGCTCTCTCTCAACAGAGGGGAGGGATATGACACCACTTATCTCTTGTTTACAACACAGTCCTTTTGGCAGTTCTAAGAAGGTTCCACAACCATTTGCATTATTCAGGTGACCCTGAGTGCACAGGTAAACCTCCAAGTGGCCTCAATGACTCTCAGAAAGAGTGCTAATGACCAGATGACTGCAAGGCATATACATCCTTCCATTCTCCACCATTCAGTCAGAATTGAAGAATCTTCTCACATGAGAAGCAAGGGAAAAAACAAAGCCCAGTTGCCTTTTGAAAAAGCATATTTGGGGCAACTATGACCTGGATGATTGAGAATCTCCATAGACATTTAGTCCATACTTCTCTCATTGTCATTGTCTATTTGGTTTTTTTTAAAATGTAAACATGTGATAGGCAGGAATTTAGCAAACCTGTCTAGAATAAGATGCACATAGTCAAATGACCATTTTTATACAGAAAAAAGGCAACCCTTCTAAGGACCAACAGTCTGGTTTTCTGCAGTAAGTGCTATAATTGAACCATGGTCTTCCAAATGGTCTTAATTTGTACATGAGATTCCAGTGGATCAGCCCTTTCTAGAATATATGAGCAATAACTTTAAAGTCATGTATCTTTTTTGATGAGTAACTTTGTAAAACCTACCAAGCTTAATCAGAGATTTGAGTTGTTCAAATCATGCTCTGGTCGAAGCTTGTCTATGGTATTAGGGTATACAAATTGTTAAATACTTTTCAATATGAAAGAAAATTTTACATATAGCCAGCCATAGCCAAGCACATTTATGCGATGCCATATTCTCTTGGGCAGCAACATCATCAATCCTTTGCTTGACAATTTTCTTAGCATCTGGGCCTGCTTGTGCTAGCAATTGTGTTGAAATTCCAAATTGTAATGAGGGTATGAAAATTTGGGAAGCCAAAATACATTCAGATGTGTGACTGGACAGGTGCACAGTTCCCAGATAGTTATTCTTTTTTACTCCCCATGTTTTATTTATTTTATTTGTGTAACATATAAAAATTCCATTTCAATAAAACAGTGTGTTGTCTGGGTACAATTGTTTTTAGGCAATCGTAATCAAAATGCTTGCAATAGCATTCATCACAATAACATTAATGCTATAATGACAATAATATTTAGCTTGTTTACTTTAACAAATATCTGTTTTAACATTTATCCATTTTATGTTCCCACATTTCTAACTTCTGTTTTTATTATCTAACCATTGATAAAATAGGTTCCATATCAAAAAATATTCCGTTTCTCCTTTGTCCTTAATAGTAAGCGTTAGTCTATCCATTTCTGCACATTCTAATATTTTCTTAATTACATTCTCATCTGTTGGGATTTCATCATACTTCCATTGTTGTGCAAATACAATTCTGGCTGCAGTTAATACATGTAAAATAAAATATATAGTCCCTTTGTCATATTTTTCTTGCAGAATGCCCAATAAAAATATTTCTGGTTTCATATCTATATGCTGTTTTATTGTTTTTTCCAACCAAGTATGTATTTTCGTCCAATATTTTTTAGCTTTTGGGCATGTCTACCACATATGGTAATATGAACCAGGTATTTGATTGCACTTCCAACATTTAGCAGATCTATCCTTATATATTTTTGCCAGCCTTCTTGGTGCAAAATGCCATCTATAGAACATTTTATACAAATTTTCTTTATATGCAGTTGACACAATCAATTTAACATTTCTATCCCACAATTTCTGCCATTTGTCCAGTTCTATTGCATATCCAAAATTTTTAGCCCAATCATTGTCTCCTTTACCTGCTCACTTTCAAGTTTAATACCTAATAAGTAACAGTATATTTTCTTTATCAATTTTTCATCCATTCCAGTTAATATCTGGTCCAATTCTGTTAGTTCTTTATTAAAACCATAGAGTTTAGCATCTTTCTCATGCTGAGATTGTATCTCCATTTATGGCCACCATGCAATGTCCATCCCTTGATTCCCAAGTTCCTGCTTGGTTTTAAATTCCGCTTTTTCATTCAAAATATCTTTATATCTTACAATTTTTTTCCAATTTTTTCAACTTTAGGATGTATCAATGCTTCCATTGTGGAAAACCAGACTGATATTTTCAGGTAGTGTTGTTCTTTAATTTTAAGCCATACTGATAACAACACATTTCTAACGCAATGTCTTTGAAAGTAACTATGTGTCTTGTTCTTCCCATATCATAGGAACACATGGCAACCTAATTGAAGGTCGTGCCCTTCTAAAGTTAATATTCTTTTATGCCTCAAATTAATCCATTCTTTCACCCAAGTTAATATTGAGGCCTGGTAATACTATTTCCAATCCAGCAGTCCAAATCCCCCTCTTTTTTTGGAATCTTGCAGCATTTTCAAATCTATTCTTCCCTAACCAAATATATTCCCTATTCTTCCCTAACCAAATATATCTTAATATTATCTTATTTAATTCCTCAAAATATTTCCCCCCGCTTTTATTGGTATTGTCTGAAATAAATATAATAGCCTTGGCAGAATATTCATTTTTATAATAGCTATTCTTCCTGTTAATGACAGTTGCAAATCTTTCCATTTCTCCAGGTCTAATTTAATTTGTTGCATCAGTTTCATATAATTATCCTCTTTAATTGTTACACATTTTGCTGTTAACTGTATCCCTAGGTACTTCACCTTTTTGACTATCTGCATATCAATTCTTTCCATCAACACTCTTTTTTGTATATCTGTGAGGTTTTTAACTAAAATCTTTGTCTTATCTATTTATTTTCAATCCAGCTACTTCCCTATACTCTTCTATCTTTTTAACTAGCTTCGGTCAAGTTTCTAGTGGGTCTTCTAATATAAATCTTCTAATATATAAAGACCAGGTCGTCTGCAAATGCCATTCCTTTTAAGTCTTCATCTCGTCAAATATTTCTGGCTAATACTTCCAGAGTCAGTATAAATAGCAGAGGGGACAATGGACATCCCTGCCTAGTGCCTTTTTTTATATTAAAATTCTCCGTGCTTTTATCACCTCTTCATTATCAAGTTCAAATCCATCATCTTCAATAATTTTTCCTGCCTTAACAGCAGTTGTTGCACATTTGTCAATGCCAAAATGCATTTCAATGTCTCTGCTAAACTCCTCAGTGCTTTTCAGCAGTGAGCTCAATTCAACCTTTCTTTTAATTTTAAATCATCCATGTATAGCAAATGGGAAATTTTCAACCCTTTTTAGCCAATTCATAGCCAGTTCGTCTTGTTCAACATGCTTGTTAGTGGAGCCATTAAAAATACAAATAACAAAGGTAACAATGAGTCACCTTGGAAGATTCCTTGTTTGATTTCAATTTCATCAAGTTCTTCTCCACAGGCCAGCAACTCAGTTCATGGAAGTCTTTAGGAATTTCTGAATGTTGCTGCTAATTCTAAAAATGTCTAAACATTTCTCAATCCAGCTGTGTAGAACAGAATCAAATGCTTTCTTATAATCAATCCAGGAATGAACAAATTTGTTTGTCTTCTCTTTGAATTCTTCAAAACCAGTTTATCAAGCATCAGTTGATCTTTGATTTCTCATGAATTTTTACAGCACCCTTTCTTTTCTACAGGCAGCAGATCCTTGTTTTCCAGATATTCCTAAATTTGGTTTGCAATAATGCCTGTAAGTACCTGTGTTTCTCAGAAAATAAGACCAAGTCTTATTTTCTTTTAGACTTGAAAATAAGTACTTGGACTTATTTTCGAGGAGGGTCTTAATTTTTTTGAGGTGCAGCAGGCCAGACTCGATGAGCTGGATGTGCTGTGGACACACTGTCGCCACCCAGGAGGAGAAGAACGCACCGGAGCCCAAATGCTGGGCCTTGCCGGACTCAGAAGCCAGGGATCCCACAAAAATCCCTGGGCTGTTTGCAACTCAAGCAAGCCATGAGCAGGAGCAGCAGCACCGCCTTGAGGTTTGTCATACCGGTGCAGCCTCTTGGAGCAGGACCTTGCAAGGCTTGTTGTGGCGTTGCACTCATGAATGGCAGCACCTCCATGAGCTTCATCATACTGGTGCAGCTGGCATCCTGCATTGAGCGGCTGCACCGGTGTGTCCAAACTGGAGCCTTTTTCACGAACAGCAGGAAAATGAGGAGGGGAATTTTCCTGCCTGTCATCCATTCCTCAAGCTCCCTCTCCCTCCCCATTTTCCTGCCT
>JANHFL010008972.1:132404-151240 GCA_032468155.1 Oxyrhabdium leporinum | reverse complement strand
GCTTTTTCAAGAGGCAAGTGGACTTTCTGGTTTTTCTTTGAAGATGTTTCGCTTCTTGGATGACAAGTCAAACGTCTTCAAAGAAAACCAAGAAAGTCCATTTGCCTCTTGAAAAAGCACCTTTGGGATAACCATGACCTGGATGACTGAGAATCTCTCTAGACATCTCAATGCAGTCTAACTCATAATTTCTGCAGAACATGGGGGGAAAACTGACATTATAGCATAAAGACAATTATCCACAATAACAGATATAGTATGTCATTTTCACAAGGATTTTCTAACACAAAATAGTTTGTCTACTGCAGTGGTGGGTTGCAACTGGTTTCACAACTGATTTGGTGAGCGCGTGCTTTGCGCGCGCGCACAGCATTAAAACACCAGCTTAAAAACTTACCTTCTATGTTACTTCTGGTGAGTAAAACAGCTGAGGCACGGCAATCCACTGTGCCACGCGAATCAGCTGAGCTGATATAGGACAGGAACGGGCAGGGGCAGGTGGGCGGGGCCAACTGCTTGCTGGAGATACCAGTTCGCTAGAACTGATCCGAACCGGCTGAATAACACCTCTGGTCTACTGGCATAAGCATGCACCATTCCCCAAACCCCTGAATTGTTAACCACGGCTCCCTTCAAACTTCTATGAACATATTACAGTTTATTTATTGGTGGACTCTGCTCTTATGTATTAATTTGATTCACATATTAACATATTAATTTGGTTTACATAGGTGCTACATCATAACGTGGCTTGATGTTTGTTTTTGGCTTAATGATCCATCCTTAGGCACTGAATACCTTTCTTGCTCACAGACCAAATAGGGAATAATAATTATTTTAACCTGACATGGAGTCACTGCTATAACTGACAAGTAGCATATCCGGCCTTCATATAATCAAGGGATTTGGGGTGAATTATAAATGTATCTATACTTTTTTTCTTTTTACAAAGTCCTCAGTTTATAGAATCTCTTCAACCCCCAGTTGGGTTTGACTCTGTTTCTGAGACCAGACAAGGTTAGGTATACACCACCATCTGTTGTGAAACCTTGAAGTATTTATGGGAAATAAGGGAAAGGGGGAAAGTGATGATGGTGATAAATGATATTTTATATATCATTAAAATTCACACACACACACACACACAATTTTAGTGAATTTTAATATTTTAATAATATATAAAGTATTTTATATATATATATATATATAATATTAGTGATAATTAAACTATAATTTATATATATTTAAAAATAATACTTGATGCATTAAAATAATATTCATATAAAATATATTATTTTTACTTAGAACAGTGAGTTCTAGCAAGAAAGTCAACTGGGTGACTTTGGGCCAGTCACTCTCTCTCAGCCCAGCTCAGCTCACAGGGTTGTTGTTGTTGTTGTAGGGAAAATAGGAGGAGGCAGGAGTATTAAATGAGTTTGCCACCTTGAGTTACTTATAAAATGATATTTGTGAAGTAATTTTTTTTAAATACATTTTTAAAAAAACCCAAAAGGAAGGAAACTAATCAAATGACAATGGACTCTATCCTATTGATAAGATCCTCCATTTGTATAAGGTTCAGCACCAACTTTTGGTCGAGTTCTCCCAAATCATTGCTTTAATTTATGTGGGCACAATCTGCTTTTAATACCAAAGATGTTTTATAGCATTTAGCAATAGCACTTAAACTTATATACTGCTCCATTTTGCTTTACCACATTCTCTAAGTGGTTTACAGAGTCAGAAAATTGCCTTGAACAATCTGGTACTTCATTTTACAGACCCCTAAAGGATGGAAGGCTGAGTCAATCTTGAGCCCTGTCAGGATCAAACTCCAGACTGTGGGCAGAGTTTGCCTGCAATACTACACTTTAACCACTGCGCTGCTAGGGCTCTACTAATTTATATTGGTAAGAGAAGTTGATGTGGTATTCTGTTATGTTCCTTATGGCCCAAACAAGAAAGATGTGAGAGAAGCCATAGCTCTTTGTAAGTTCAGCACAAAATCTCCTTGATTTCTCTCTTAGTCCATTATGGGCTAGATAGCTCATACTGTGCTAGATAGTGCTTGGCTGTAAGACATCCTGAATTGTCAACAATTACTCTATTAGGAATCAATTAAACCCATACAGGTCTTACAGAATGATTTAAGTGTAAAAAGGATCAGAGTTTACCGGCATGGGAAAAGAAGGTAATTTGATGAGTCAGGGAATGGGGCATAAATCTACTTATTCTCAGTAGTTCAATTATCTTATTATAGTGGGGAAATCCTGGAATCCTTAAATATATATATGTTTTTCCTGCCATCAGCAAAGATTCTTGGAGCTTTTCAAGATACAGTAAATGTCTTTTTATGCCAGAATACAAAACCAGATAAAATGTTAGACGTTGGTTAAATGACAAAAGAGGAGATGTTCAAATATTTTACATTGCTATTTGAGAGAAATCAGGAATGAAAATAGGGCGCTAATGCCTCTAAAATATTAGACACAGAAACACACTTAATATAAATTGACTGAGGAAATATGTCAGCAGGACAGTTCTGACTTTGCTTCACATACGTGTGCACTGCAGGAAGCTTGGAAACACCAATAATTTTTTGGCACACTGGAGCTCACACTTAGCTTTCTGAAACATAACTCATTTAGTCTTTGAAAGATACTTTGATAAATGTTTGCATGTGAGAGAGACAAACTTCAAAGTCCATTCTGGTTTTCTGCAACCTTTGAAGGCAAAGGCAACTGAAAGTAGCAAGATTAGCATCTAGGTTTTTCACTGACTGGTTGAGAAGACCACCCAAAGTTTTTAAAAAGGGGGTCCATGTCTTAGAGGAGTAATGTGAAACTGATTTCCATTACAAGGAAGTCTTTCTATCCTTCCCCCCCCCTCCCCATTCTCTTTCAAGTTGGATAGATGCCATCAACACCAAAGTGCTTTCTTTTACATTCTTACCCATGCTTAGGTAGAACAGGTGAGCAGTAGAACCAAAAACACCATTTCAAGATAGTGAGCTAAGCTAATTGTGGAGTAGCCAAAATCTGATCTAGATTTCACTTTTCAACATAGATCAGCAAACTGCCCTAAATGTGGGGCACAGTAGAGGGACCAACTCTGGCCTCCCTTCAACTGTTTCACATCACTTCTATGTCATAAAATTGGTAGGAAGCTCCAGCTGTTTATATGATGCTGTTTTTAAAAGTGCTAAATTTTTCTTTACGGTGTGGATTTTTCAGGGAAAATACAGAGCTGCTTGCTACAGTATGGATTTTCTTCAAAATTTATACCTATATACAGTACATGCACAATTCTCTCAGAAGCGGACCTGAATGTGGGACTCAGTTTTCAGAAGCTGTTGTGGTCTTCTAAGCTACAAGTATCTGTCCCGGCTGGTAAGTCATCCAAACTGAAGCTTTTCCCAGCAACCAACTATTCTAGAATGGTTCTAAACAATGGTTTTAGAATGGTCTCACCCAGGGAGACTGGGCAGTGGGTCTCCCTGGAAGGAGGTCCTCTAAAGACTTCCCCTTGTGGTTAAGGGATGCCTGCGCTATAAAAACTTCCAATATTTGGTGTTTCTCTCAATTATTACTCCTTAATTCAATTCACTACTAATAGTTCTTCTCTGGCAGTGATGAGGGAAGAATTGTTAGGACTGCTTGAGTTGCATTTAATTTAATAAATGCAATTGTAAGAGAGTTCTGTACTACTGTATGTATGAAAAGACTCAGGACAAACATATACAATTTATGTGGGTGACACAACATCCGCCCCCCCTTTTGCATCTTTTTACCTCTGTGAAAAAAAGTGGTACTGCTGGGAAAAAAAATAAAGGCAATGCTTTCTCTATTTTCACTAAGCACAAGTATGTGAAGCTTTATGGAACGACAAGTTATATATTAACCTCTGATTTCGGTTAAACATGTAAATTGACATATAATCCATTCTTACAGCTTCCACAATTCCTTGTTATCAATCCTTACTAGAAGACTTTCATTATGGCAGGGCATCCTTAGTTCAACCAAGTTTACTTGCAATAGGCTAATCTTTGTAGCCAAGAATCATTTTAATGGGAGGCAGGGAAGAAGGAAAGTCATCACACATCGGTGACAGGGTAGACTTTTTTGACGGGTAGAGTTCTTTGTTTTTTAATCACAAAACACTTACTTTAGAGATTAGGTTACAGTTTTAATCTGTTCTCACCTCAAAATGATTAGAGAAAATGAGGACGATGAAGGAAGAACAGAATTATATGCAATCCTATGTATCTCATCTTCTGAGGTAGTTCAGGCGAAGTAGAGACTGAGGTAATTTACTAGAAATTCATGGCTCTAGAGTCTTAGTTGTTTGTTATAATCCAGAATGGTTTGGCTTTCATCTCTATTGAAATATGACTTAAATTATCTTCCCAAAATGAGAAGTCTCAGCTGGGTCTTTTCACTCCTTGATCTTGAAAGGAGGCCCCAGGATGAGTTCCAGTAAAGGAGAATGCTGGGAACTGATCCTCCGCACCCCAAATCTACCTGAAAGTTATTTGTGAACTTGGTGGCTCCTTAACAAGCAATCTTCTGAACCCCAGTTCAGCAGAGAGTCCCCGAGGGGACCAAGGAGGTGCTGTGTGAAACCCAACAACAAATAGGAGGCATGTATCGCCTTCGGGCACCGACTGACGGGAAGACCAGGCGGCAGGGAGCCTGGGAGTAGGAACTCAAAGGCTGAGAGCCAGACTAGACACGCCTTGTTCCTGGCAGGAGATCAGCAATAACGCTAGACGACAGGACAGTATGGAAGTTGGTGTTGGGGTGTATGTGTGCATATAACTTCAAGCAGTTTAGTTGTACTGTGGCAAACCAGCCAAGTGGCTGGGCATAAAACTGGCTTTTAAAGTAATTGAATGTATTTACACTTTAATAAAAAATAAATAAAACAAAAATATAAGAACAGCCCAATTGTTTTACTCTAAAGTTCCTTTTCCAGAAGTTAACTAGGTGTGATTCTAAGAGGTTGAAGCAAGCAAGGCATGAAAACAAGCACTGGCCTTCCCCAGCAAGGGTATCTTCCTGCCCCTGCCAAAAAATGTTCCCTATAGCTGAACAGCCTTTTCCAATCCCCATTTTGCAAAATCACAAGGCAAAATGCCAGTATAATTGCTTCGTTTAGAATTATTGTTCAAGCCTTTTGCTTTCGGAATAACATTTTGAAGCTAACCTGCCAAAGAACTTTTGGCTAAGAATGTAGCTTCCAAAACAGCTACCTCCATGTTATTTATTTATTTAGCATATGGCAATACCCCTATTGAAAACTAGGGAGCTTCTGGGAGACTTTTTTTCAACTATCTCACAACTGATACACTTCAACCAACATATCAGGGATTACAGCAGACTGATGGCTGCCCTTGATGAAAGACCTAAACTACATCCAGAAACCATGCAGCCATTCTTTATAAAATTTCTAACATTGATTTTATAACGTTGCTTAAATTCATATCCTAGCTTTCTTCTAGAAGTTCAGAAAGTTTATACATGGCATTGTATCCTCCAACTAGATACCCAAACCAGTCCTGTAAAGGAGGTTAGGCAGAGAAATAATAATTGCCTAGAATTAGGCACTGGGTTTTCATGGCTGAGGAGGGACTTGAACCTGGAGCAATCTAAGCCCCTCCTCCCAAAGTGGTGCCAAGAGATGCCACGGTATCTACGACAGGAGGGTTAAAACTGTTCAAATAGTAGTCATGACTATGTAATAGAAATCACAACTTTTTAGTCTATAAAGGCACAGAGGCAGGACTTCAATTGTACAGTCACAACTGCAATTTTGACCTTGCTTTAGTGCACGCCACGTTTTCTTCCATGTTGCTTTTTTTTTTAGTATTTAATAATTTAAAAAAAACAGGATGGGAAGCTAGCATACTATAAATCAACCTGTCTTAAGAATTACTCACTGCTTTTCTTGCCCTTTGCCAAGTGAGTATTTTGTGGCTGGCCACATCAACCATAGCAATCATTTTGTGAGAGCAGAGTACCCATAAGACACTTTCAAAGTTTCTGTGGGACCTCAGTTCTTTGGATGATGGTGATTCATGTTTGTAAACTTCGAAGTTGGAGTGCACTGCCTTATGCCTCCTTGCCCCTTTAGGTTGCCTTCAGAGACATTTCCTCCCTCCATAATTGGCTTTCCAGAAACGAATCCTTTTGGAACAGAATATCCTGCCTTAAATCTGACCAGGAGTCAACCCATCTCAAAGGAAAAGGCTGCTCAGGGCAAGCTAAGTAAGTAGATTTCTCTTAAGCTGCTCCAGGCTGTTTCTGCACCGACAGCAATGAGTTGCTGGAGTTTCTTCCCTGGTTACAACTTCTGTGGGCTGATGAGTAGGTGTACCTTCAGCCAAGCATGGGATGGTCCCAATTCTTCTTTTCCATCAGTTTTATTTCTCCTTTGCTCTGGAAAGGCCCAGCTGTAAATCCTTTAAACTCAGACAAGAGGTATGGCTAGTCTAGAGAAAAGAAGGACTAGGGGTAACATGATAGCAGTATTCCAGTATTTGAGGGGTTGCCACAAAGAAGAGGCGGTCAACTTATTTTCCATAGCACTAAAAGGAAAGACAAGAAACAATGGACAGAAACTAATCAAGGAGAGAAGCAACCTGGAATTAAGTGGAAACTTCTTAATAATGAGGACAATTAACCAGTGGAACAGCTTGCTTTCAGAAGTTGTAGGTGCTTTATAGCTGGAAGTTTTTAAGAAGAGACTGGACAGTCACTTGCCTGAAATGGTATAGGGTCTCCTGCTTGAACAGACCTGAGGAGTACCTTCCAGCTCTATTCTGATTGAATTTGGTGCTCAGATTCATGGCACACTTGCAAGTTACTGTTCCCTGATATTATTCTAACATAGTCTTTTCTTTGATGCAGTTTGATGGCACCCTCCACCAACAATCATGCTATAGCTTCCTAGAACAGATGATCTTGGTTAGTCACCTGACACTCTCCCTTTCATTCACAACATACATTGGAAAATGTTGCAGTAGTTGACCCCACCCTCTGCAACACTAGCCAATCAGGATTCTCTAAAGGAGTTGTGTGTATCTCATTCAGAGTAGCTAGTCCTTAATTGGTGTTTTTAGAAACAATGAAATGGCCATATGATTCTCAACGAAAATAGCACTTCAAAATAGCAGATGCCCAGCTGCTCTGATAGACTTGATAGTCTGCCAATTCACTCTGGCAGTGGATTGAGATATAGAAGAAATTTGAAGGACTCATATACAGCCAATGCCATATCTCAGAAGAACCACAAGCTCATCTGCCATGACTATAAAACAAGTCTGCCACAAGCTGATGTCACCCAGATTTTTGAGTGATGGCATCTCTCAGAATTCTCTGCTAATCTTGCAAAATAGCTGGGAATTTTCGGAGCTGTACTGAAGCACCAGGATAAGGAAGGTTGCTAAAAAGTCATTCTGAATCTTAGATGATCTCATATTAAGAAATAAGGAAGCAGAGCAGTGTTTGCTTCACCGTAAGATAAAAGATAAATTCATATATTTGTTCCCATCTCTGTGACTTCAGGTGATGAGTTACTTGCAGGAAACTCTCACCACAAACCAGATATGACAAAGAAGACATATCCTTCCACTAACAGCTTTCCAGGGAAGTAGCTCACATATTCCAATTCAAGTCAGCAAGAGACCAATTACTGATTGATGAGACACTAATGTGTCATATTTGTGCAGTTATGATTCATTATGACAAACATTATGACATCAGAACAATGACAGACCGAAGGAAGTCCTTGTCTGGTAAGGTTTCGTGTCTGGGTCACTAGGCCATGCCCCATGGTCAAAAATCAAATATTCTGTGTCAGGCTGTTTCCTGGATTCTTAGCTAAGCCTGCAAAGCTTGCGTGACATTTATAAAATCATAGAGTGTCTGCAGCATGTAACAGAATGAGATGGGAGAAACCCGGTCAGTGCTTTCCTTAGGAGTTGATTGCCAGCGTTTTATCCTTTCTTATTATACTGCATGTTGCAAATGCTGCTGAGCTTATGTATTCATTTAAAATATTTCTAAACTGCTTTTGGTTGCAAAGAAGCCCAAAACATTGGGCAACAATTTAAACATTCTGGCAAAGGCTCTTTGCATTACAAGACTTCAATGGAGATGAATCTTCACAGAGATATCATGGGGTGGAGACTGCGACTAGGATGGCCACCAATGTACAAAGAGAGGCTGACTGCCAACTACCAGTTTATAAATAGCGTTGCTGTTACTTGTCTCCTCCAGGTTAGCAGCTCTTCCTTTTGAGTAACTAGATCAGGGATGGTGACCTACTATCGGGTTCAAGAAATTCAACTGCTCCATCAACATTGAGGCAGGTGGAACACCTTCCATTTGCCCACCTTCATAGCACGTAGTTCAATTCTCAAATGGTGTTCAGGGAGGTGAATGTAAGACTACATGCACAGTGCCCACATTCAACAACCCAGTAGTCCTTGACTTAAAACCACAACTGAGCCCCAAATTTCCATTGCTAAGCAAGAGAGTTGCTAAGGGAGTTTTGCTCCATTTTTTGACCTTTCTTGCCACAGTTGTCAAGTGAATCGCTGCAGTTGTTAAGTTAGTAACACGGATGTTAAGTGAATCTGGCTTCCCCATTGACTTTGCTTGTCAGAAGGTCACAAAAGATGGTCACGGTACCATGGGGCATTTCAACCATCCTAAATACATGCCAGTTGCCAAGTGTTTGAAATTCGAACATGTGACATGAAACAGGCATGTGAAAAACAGTCATAAGTCACTTTTTAAAAAAATGCCATTGTAACTTTGAACAGCCTCTAAATGAATGATTGTAAGTCAAGGACTATCTGTACTAAAAGGAGAGACAAGACAAAAAGTAAGGAAGACAGGATGATTGTTTTTTATTCTTGATAGAATATGATGACTGAGCTTGATGGTAGCTGTCTCTTATTATGTTCCCTGGGGATTTCCTGGGCTCAGGAGACAGTTGAGAATGTAAGGTAGCTTTGCAAAAAAACCCAAAAAACACAACCAAAAATGAAAAACAGCCCATAGGCTGTTCTGTTCCTCAGCATAGAAAGTGGGTTTGGTTTTCAAATGACAGAGGACATCTGCAAAGTGGTAGTTGCCTGGACAGAAGAAACATTCGAGCAAATGTAAAAATGAGCTACCTTGAGAGGAAAGAACTACTTTCAACGGTAGAAGTCTAAGATGGTGAGCAACATTGATGAGTATCTACATCAGTCTTGAAAGCCCTACTTGGATTGGATCCAGATGTCCTATCCTTTTCTTCATCTTGTCAAACAGAGGGCTGTGGTGGGATTGTGCCCCCTGGGAACAACCAGTGCTGGAAGTTATGACTCTCAGCCATAAAATACCATGGCTTCCCGCTCCGAGCTGATGTCTGGGCCCATATATGGTTACAGAAATGGGGATGTTATGCACTTTTGCTGACTGACATCAGCATGGAATTGGTGGATTTGGCTTGGAAGTACATTCTCTGGAATTATTATTATTTTTTAAAAGAAGGATAACAAATGAGATAGAACCCAAGATGTTCTCCTGCAGATGTATGTTCCACAAACCATTTGAGAGGCTTTTAGTTTCAACTTTGCTGAGTTTCCTAATTCAGTATGGTGTGTGCATTATGGTAATGCTTGATTACTGAATTCAGTAGCCTCAAATATAGCTTTGATGTTAATTATTTTAAATCTTGCAAGAACTAAATCACAGATATGCATGGTAGGTCTTTATTACCAGCATCATTAATTCGGGTTAGAAGTTAACATTTTCACTTAAGGCAATGTTATACTCCCAGTTGAGTCTCCAACACCTGTGTGATATCTCATTTATTTAGTTAAATCTGTTCCTAATTTCATGAGCTAGTGCTCCCAAAGGTTGTCTTTGTGGGCTCTTGATCTTTTTTTTTTTAGCTTTTAGATGTCTATTCAGTGACTAATCTATGTAGTGATCTTGTAGACAAGTCAACAACCAAACCCAGAGCTTTATAAACTTAGTAAAAACCTGCATTACATTTCTCAAAGATAATGCAACAAATGACTGTGTAAAAATATTG
Organism: Oxyrhabdium leporinum; assembly: GCA_032468155.1. Taxonomy (NCBI): domain Eukaryota; kingdom Metazoa; phylum Chordata; class Lepidosauria; order Squamata; family Cyclocoridae; genus Oxyrhabdium; species Oxyrhabdium leporinum. Next base: position 141,151 of record JANHFL010008972.1, on the reverse strand, counting down.
GACGTGCATGTCTACGGGGATTCTCAGTCATCGTGGTTGTCCCAAAGGTGCTTTTTCAAAAGGTAACTGGACTTTTTCTTTTTTTTTGTTTTTCTTTGAAGATGTTTTGCCTCTCATCCAATAAGCTTCTTCAGTTCTGATTACATTTTGGGCTGCCCTTTGAAGGCACAGCTCAGTCAACAGTTGGAGGAGCCATATTCCTTAGGTGAAAACATGGTGACTCTTGAAGCATTTTTCCAGTTCAGTCTTAAATTACCTGTACAATAAACACCTCCATTCTCAATCATCTTGCTGGTATCTCAGAGGTAGTAGTGAGTAGGAAAAAAAGTTGTGTTGTTTTCCCCTAGGGATTTTTAATCAGCTTGAAGAGAGAGAAGTTATTAGAGAAAGGTATTTCAAGCCACAAGAAAATTTCAATGAAATTTTCATGAGTGAAATATAGCATTATTGTGTTTGTATAGCTACCAAGTAGTCAAAGGATGTCTGTCTGAATGTCCTGACAGTCATTGGGCAATCATATCTCCCGATAGTAACATCCTCCCTGGGTTTCTGTGTTCAGATTGGTCCATGATGGTAAGTGTAGGCATCTAGGGAGGCTTCAAAATGAAGTCTACGAGCACAAGCCATTTGTCAGCAGACGTCCCACAGCTTATTGATGGTTGCCATTAATAAAATAAGCTAAAAACACCGAGAGAAATTTCAAATAAATTCTCACTTTCCCTGTGAATAAAAGATAAAAATAGGATCCTGTTTTGCAAAAGCAAAAACATGAATTTTTGCCTTGGATCATATGCTCAAGGCAGACTTGATCATGGGGGTCAATCGATCAACTATTCAGATACAGGATAGCTTCTTACCTATTCAGTGGAACATCTTCAGAATGTGGGGATGTTCATGATGATTCCAATGGCCCTCAAAATGCTGCTGCCAGCTCTCCATTTCATTGGTTTAGCCGCAGAAAAGTAAAATAACTCAACTATCATAAATAAGTAATACATGAAAGGGTGATGTAAGAAGATACATTTCTTCACCTTTCAGAGAGATATCTCCCAGCTAGCCAAACCGCAGACAATCACAGAAGCACAAGAAAACCCAAACATAGCAATGATTAGCTCAAGCAGCCTAACATATTCCTTTAATTCACTACCATACATGTTGGGATTCCTACTTGGCAGAAGAAATAACACAAGGCAAACCGACTACATTAAAGCATTACGCAACCATTTTATAGGCGTTAGTCTTTCATAATAGGTGAGACAGTGGGCTAGATCCTTATCGGAAAATGGGCATCGCACCAACGACTGCAGTCGAATCATGCTCGGATACTGCAACCAGGTGCATTAGCCAAATTTCTTCTGCAAGAGAAGCAGAAATTGAAGTGTTGCTGCCATCTCCCTTGAAGCCTTAAGGAAATAGCCTGAACTGCATATTGTGCTAAAACTTCACAGGGCTCATCTTCACAAATAGCTCAACAAAACCCTTGAAGACCAAAGTGCTGAATCAGTACTTACTGAACACCGTCACGCACCGCTTTACTCCATCCTGTTTTACTGGTACCATACCTACTCTCCAGATAGTTGCTGGTTTATAAAGAATTGGAATCAAATCAAACCTACAGTCCATTATTTCAAAAATCCACCTCCCCGTTTCTTACTAAGCTTTATTACCTCCCAGTGACTTGCTTGCAGGTGAATGGTTTCAGGGGTACCACTTCTTTCTTGTCCTGTTAGTGGGGAAGCCACAGGGGTTTTTCTCAAAGATAAAAAAGGCTTGGAATTTAGGATGATAAAGCAGTATCCACAGAGAAGAGAAACACTTTCACTTTCACTACAGTATGCCAATATTGTTTGACTCATTCTTGATATAGTGTCAGAAGTTTTCCTGCTCCAGCTCCAAGCATTCGTTCCAAGGTCCTTTCCCTTGGACAAGCATTGCATGAACCATTAGGGGTGTATGTGTGTGTGTATAGAGAAAAAAAAGTATTTTCCTTACCATTGTAATTGTCAACAACTTAGTTCTGGACTGATTTGCAGTATTAAGTGTAGGTGGCATATGTATCCAATCTTAACATTGATGATTACAAACATGCATAAAATATGCATCACCATGTAATGCAAGCTCCACCATCTTATTCTTGCATCATGACGTGCCATGCAAGTGCTTAAGGGGTGAAGTTTGTGTTGTGAGGCCATCTGGTTTGTTATTCTCTCTTCCCCACCGTCCTACACACTTATGTAGACTAATTCCTATACTAATTTCCATGATTGAAATAAGTGTGAATTCTGCTGTTTGTTTTTTAAAGAAAGAAATGAAATATGAAAACTTAACAAACTAAACCATTTTATAACAGCAGAAGTTGAGGCGGTCTGTCTGATTTTATCCCTTCATGATGTCTGTCTAGCTCAATGCCATTTTGTCTACAGAGGCGGTTTGAGGATCACTTTCCTATATATTAATTCTTCCGTGAAAATAGTCTCTGGAAGCAAAACTAAAAAAGATCTCTACTGAAGCCTTGAAGAATGGCTGCCAAGGTGTTTAGGCAAGATAATATTTCAAGGGTTATTCTTTTAAAATACAGAGAGAGGAAGGTGAGGCGGAGGCGGAGGAGGAGAAGAAGGAGAAGGAGAAGGTTTGGTGGCTTCATGCATTAGTAGATGTAGTTTCATTGGTATCTGTACTGAAGCTGTTTGTCACTGCTTTCTTCTATATTATTTTTACTCAAATTCCAAATCTAATAAATCCTGGTGATCTTACCTCCAAACATTGATCATGTAGCATTTTGCAAATAATGTGCACAGATGCCTTGGATCATGCTGAAGCACAACTATAGCAGCAATCTGTAACCTTTTAAAGCAATTGTCATTTTTGAAAATTATGAGGCTAGTTTTAAACATAGTTTTAAACATGTGCTACTTTAATTGGTTTGCAGACAGCTTCAACATATATGGCCCATTGTGCTCTAAAGTATTTTTTTCCAGATTAATTCCAAAATAACACTAATCAGAGAAATTGAAAATTGAAAAAGTATTGAAAATACCAAAAATTGGCTCAACTGTAAAAACACAAAACAAAACCATAGTCCTAACTTCTCTAGACAAGGAGGTGTTGGCACAGTCTCTGCGATACATGAATTTGAAATAATTTTTCATTCAGTGAATAAAAAATAAGACAAGTTATCACAAGGTAAAAGGGTTAAGGTTTATGATGCATCTTAAATTGAGCCAGAAGGTAATTGGCAGCTAATGCAGTTAATTTAAGAAATCGGTAACTCAACTTTTCCTAGAAGAAGGGCTAATTAGCAAGCATATCTTGAGCAGATTGCAGTAGTCATGCTAATCTAGTGGTTATGAAAGCTGCTTTCAGATGTTCTATGAAGACACAGGATCACAACACCTTACCGATACTCTTGGCAGTCTGATACACAACTAAGAAAATGCATTGGAACTTTGTAGTAGGTATCTCCATGGCAGAAAAAAACAGAACCAGGAGTCTGCTAGGTTTGGAAAAGTGGTTCTTCTTTAATTGCATAATTTAAGACAATGGCATGTGGTGAAAATATTGTAAGTATGGTAGTGATAAATTACACATCCCCAAAATAGAATTTTAATGAATACAGCAACAGTTCAAACAGAAAAGACTGTAATAATCAGCTTGAGAATCTATAAAAATGATTAAATGGGTAACAGAAACAGTTTTGAATTTGAAGGAAAATTTGTTGGGTTCCTGCATGGAAATGTTTTCTCTTTAAGTCTGTGCAACCCTTTTTTGTTTTGTTATAAGTCTAAAGGGAAATGGTTTCTCTTGTCAGTTAAATAATCTTTCTAAATTTTTTACAGGATTGCTCATTGCAGTGGTGTCCCCAAGCTGTGCCTTTTAATTTGAGAAAGTCTGCTCATGCAGTGTGTAATGCAACCTCATTGCGTTCATTGAGGTTGAAGCCAAAATTTCCCCCATACTTCCAAAACCATCTGTTTAAATTTGCCACTTCCTATTCTGAATTCTAAAAGCACCTTTATGAGGTTTCTCTTCCTTTACTATTTGCCTCCATTAGTCCTCTCTACTATTTGCAGTCCCAAGATGGTCCTGGTAGAAGAAAAGATACAATTTGTAAATATCTGAGTTACAATAGATCCAAAGATGAAAGTGAAAAGGGGTGGGGATGGGTTTTTTTTTTTAAATGTTTCTGTTCCTTATCAGCCAGGTAACTGATTCACCACACCAATTCCTTGTCTTTGTCACCCATCTGAATCCAAACTCTGCTTTGTCAACTTTTCTCTGTTCAATCTTTGGAAGCATCTCTTGTTATGGTGAAGCTATCAACTTTGTTTACTGTTCTGTTTCCGGGTTTCATGCAAGAAGAATGCCATGCAATTCTGTGGAAAAGCTGGAATTAGAAGTGACTTACAGCTAACAGAAGGTATTTTGTATTTGAAGAGCACCTTTGATGCGAAATTTTCCAACTGCTTTATACATGAATAAATGCCTGATCCCCACCCAAGAGAGACAGCCATGCCTCATATTAGAGAGGGAGACACTGAGAATAAGATGGAATAATCCTGATGGCTCCCAGCACCTGGAGCACAAGCTACGTCCTCTCTTCTGAAGTAGCAGCTTAGCACCTTGGCTCCAGGGTTTCCCTTCCATTACGTCAGCATTAGCAGACTTAGGCTTTCTACCCATGATAGAAAAACTATAAGAGATATTTTCTTTAGAACATGCATTAGAACATACAGTATCTGTAGATTTGTCAGTTTGTATTTGCTGGTTAAAATGTCCTAAGATAATTTCAGAACTGCAGGGGAGAGATCAGCTGCTTCCCTCTACTGTTCTAGCCATTCTGAGAGATCTCTGAACTGGAATTTTGATTTATTTATTTATTTTTATAAAGAAGCTACCGTAGAGCAGAGGAGTTCCCTATCCAAAAGGATCTCAAAATTTGGCATGAAAAATTCACCTCTTCTGGGGTCTCTCTGGTTGTTTGGTTGTTTTCTTGCAGACGTTTCATTACCTAACTAGGTAACAACATCAGTACCAGAAAGGAGTGGGGTTTGCTCTACACTTAAATGCAAGTGGCCTGCCCTATCGGTGTGGATGGGAGTGATCGTGGCAGTGCCTTGTTTGGTGTATGGTTTGCATTTCAACTCTTCTCTGGTGTTTCCAGATCAAAATTGCCCTTTGAAGCTACTCTTTGCCCCACAAAAGGAAAAGAGAGAAAGAGGAGAAGTCGCATGTTCCAGAAGACCTATACGAAAGAGGAAATTAGAACCACTTTAGTCAAAGCTCCGCGGAGTTGGCACTGACAAGGAGAAAACGAGAAGCTATTCTTCACAGAGCATTTGGTGGGGGAAGAGAGGAAAATAGTACTGTAGTCCAATGTTTCTTCTCACTTGGCTTCCCTATTCGTGCCCTTTTGCCATCTACCCATGTTAGAGTCATTGAAGTGAGATGGACAGTGTAGACACTCAGTAAATGAATAAAAATACACACACATGCATTTGACATGGGAACTGTCCCTCTGAGAGTGACTCTGTCCTCCAGCTCACACAGATAATTCATAACCTCTCAGCATAGCAAGATACTTTAAAACCACCCGGTGTTTCTAAAAAGTGCAATTCCTGCCTACTCTGCCCTCCTTGTAATAGTGATGGTTTGACTTTTGCATATGCACACACACACACACACAGACGCACACACAGGCACTCTGAAGCAATTCCAAAAAATGTAGCAAGTGTATGCTTTTACAAGCCTTTTGACATGTGCAGTTTTAGCAGAGCTCTGCAAGTGATGGCAAATCAAGCTGGCAGAGTTTCAAGGTGGTTAAACAAAAAGTCAGCAGATCCATACAGGATCTAACAATACCCAATTTACCCAGAAATTAATCCTCACATGTCCAAGTAGCCTGCAGGAGAAGGCAGACAGGAATAAGCTCTCTTGGATTACTGAGCAAAGAGGAACACGTCTTTCTCTTTGAAATGAGATTGAAGAAAAGTTCCCGAAGGTGAAGGAAAAGTCAAGATTCCAGGATTCTGGATTTCTTGATAGTCTGGAAGGATTTAAAAGGGGAAAAAAAATCTATTTCCCCTTCTGCTTGATGTTCCTCAGATGGTAGCAGGTCCTTCTTTCCTCTATTCCTAAAGGCTCACCCATACACGTATACTGATGGACTTTCCTGCCAATTTTAATAGATAGCACTTTAAAATTTTCTCAACTACCCCCTAGTCCTTCTGCTATTGTAACTCAGGAATCAGGTCAGTAGCGCTGCTATCTGTGCAGAAATTAACACAGGGTAATTTCTGCTTGGGCAATGATTGTTTTTTCTGGGCTGGGGAGAAACCAGTGCCAAAGGACATTGCTTGTTGTTTTTTCCCAGCCCAGTAGAACCAACTCCTGGCTAGAAAAAATATATAGAAAGAATAACTTCTTCCAGTACAAACCCTGCGTGGTGAGCCTCTTCTGCCACTCTCCTTCTCCCCTTAACCTCCAGTGCAGAGTTACTACTGATGGCTTGAGGACATTCTGGGCCAGTTATGATCCTTCCCTGCCTTTCACCCAAATAGATTGTGGATGCTGCCTGGCTATTTGATAAGAGGACGTTGTATTAGTCACATTCTTTTTTTAAAAGTCATTTGTTGTGTTAGACGGCATCCAAAGTTGGTTAGATTTCAGGTGGAAGTTAGAAATGCTGTCAAATAAATTGTTTGGTATGCTAATGCTTGTTTGAAAGGTAGGTGTCCTCTTAGGAGAATGGTATTTTTACTACCATAACCTGGAATCATTTTGGAGATAGAAGGCGAACTTCAGAAGAGAAGGCGCATCCAAAGACAAGGTGAAAAAACTGCAAGCTGGAATACAGCTTTTTTTTTTTTTTCATTGCTAGCCTCGTTGCCACCTAGCCACCATCCCTCTACATTCCTTTCTCTCTTCCCCCTTTGAAATGGAGATGTTGATAGGGAATATTTCCTGATAGATGTATGTCAGTTTTCTGTAAAACTGTTTCCCATGGGCGAACCAAACAGAGGTGAATCAAAAATCCAGATGCAGGCAATGCTGATGAGGTCCTTTGTCTCCCTGGCAACCACCGCATTGGAGTGGGGAACGATGGCCCTTTTTAGGACTTGTGGACTTCAATTCCCAGCTCAGGAATTCTGGCAATTGAAGCCCACAAGTCCTAAAAGGGCCATCGTTCCCTGCCTTTGCTCCAGCCTCCAGCTCCGGTGGTGACTGAATCCCAGTTTTGTGAAAGTGAGATGGTGGTTAGATCATCAGAGTGCTGCTGCTGCTCTTGATGTTGTCACCCCCTTTAGATCAGACTATTAGGTTCTGTTGGTGGAAGAAATATCTGGAGAGAGCATTTTGCCCATATTTTCTGAAAGTAGAGAACTGGAACTCTTTACTATGATATTGGGAGAAGGACATAGGGGAAAACCCCCCAAGTTTAGTGGGTGGAGGAAGTTTGTGGTAGAGGGAAGAGAAAGAAAAAAAATACAACACAGTAGGATGGGAACATGAATGGAAAATAAAGAAAATATTGGAACACCAACTTTCTTTCTCAGTGAAAGTCTATTGGTCTTCCTCTTTGCATTACATCAGATACCATCACAAATCTTTCGCATATACAACATTGCTTGTGAAAGTGAGGAGACTTTTCAGATCACCAGGGCTTGAATGTACAAACAAACGTTGAATTGGTTTTGGGGGCTCCAGGCATTTCTTGGCGAAGAAAGAACTGTTTATGAATGTTGGGTTGTATCCATGTACTCACAGAAGGACAGTTTTTCATTATATATTGTGCTGTATAACTACAATAAAAATGAACTCCAAATACATTGTGAAACAAAGACTTGTATTCATAGAGCTCTACCATGCTGAGGTGGGGGCTCAGCAGAGGACTTTGAATTGGGGACAGGCTTATGTTAGAGATACCCATCTCACCCCAAGTGAATTAGGGCCTACCTCTATTTGTATGAGACTAGCTTTTCACTGAATTGGAACACAGCCCGGCTTTCTATTTTCATGGAGGGCTTCCTAAAAGAGAAATATTTTGTTGTTGCAGAATCCTAGCTGAGAGACCTCTTATACACTCTCAACACTTTTTCCTTCCCATCCTGCATTGAACTACCATTGTGACTTAATAAAAAGGAATCTCCCAAATAAATGTACAAATCTGAATGCTCTCCTATTTATCTAATGACTTAAAGGGGAAATTAACATCTCTTTCCTTTGGCAATCAAGAATAGTAATAGCAATAGTACAATAGTATTTAGAACTGTATACTGGTCCATAGTGCTTTACAGCCCTCTAAGCGGTTTACAGAATCAACATATTACTCTCAACAATCTGGGTCCTCATTTTACCAACGTCTGAAGGATGCAAGGCTGAGCCAACCTTCAGCTGGTCAGGATCGAACTGCTGGAAGTCAACAGAGTCAGCTTGCAATACTGCATTCTAACCATTGCACCACCACGGCTCAATTTATTGTTGGCCCCATTAGGCTATCAAACAATCTTAGTCTGCTCAAAGCCAGGTGGGTACAAAGATATCCAAATTCTGCTTCTATGTAAGACTCTGGAAGATGTGTGAGTTGTAGGTCTACTGAGGTGCTTTTCTATGGGCTATTTGGCACAAGACCACATCGATTTAATCTTGTCACCCCAGCAAGGCTGAATTTCTACATGTACAATGGGCTTGGTGGAGAACTAGTTAAATTTAGATAGATAGATAGATAGATAGATAGATAGATAGATAGA
>JANHFL010008972.1:87661-106412 GCA_032468155.1 Oxyrhabdium leporinum | reverse complement strand
TATGTGAACCGCCCCGAGTCCTCGGAATGGGGCGGTATATAAATTTAATAAATAATAATAATAATAATAATAATAATCCTGACTGAGTGTAGGAAGCCCATCAATACCAGGTGTTGAGGACATCTAAGGAAGGTTATTCCCTCATAGAATATAAAATCACAGGGCTGGAAGGGACCTCAGAGGTCTTCTAGTCCAACCCCCTACTCAAGGGAGATACGTATACTATCCCAGGCAAATGGTTATTCAGTCTATTTTTGAAAACCACCAGAGATGGAACATCCACAGTTCTGGGAGGTAAGCTATTCAGCTGATTAATTGTTCTCACTGTCAGAAAAAAATCCCTTACTTTTAGGCTGGATATCTCTTTAACAAGCTTTCACCCATTACTTCATGTGCTGCCCCCTGGTGCTTTGGAGAATAAGTCAATCCCTTCTTCTCTGCAACAACCCCTCAAGTGAACGGGCCAGCTCATCATGGACAAGTTGCCTCTGCCAACTGATCACTGCCAAGTCGTTGCAGGACAACTCACCACAGCCAATTCCCCACGGGAACAATTCGCCACAGGCAGTTGAAGAGAGAGCTGGATGGGTGGGCAAGCAAGCAGGGGGGCAGAACAGAGCAGTGGTAGTGATGGGAGGTGTGTGAAAATGGGACACCCTCTCCGTTGCCATCATTCTGTGCTCTGCACACCTGCTTGTTCGCCTGCCCACCTGTCTCTCACTCTGGCTGCTGCAGAAAGTAGTCTCATTCCAATAAATTGGCTGTGTTGAACTGTCCTGCAACAACTTGGCAACAGTGAGTTGGTAGAGGCCACTTGGGGGTGGCGAGCTGACCATGCCAAGCTGGTCGCACCAAGTTGTCCTAGACCCCCCCTCCCCCCAAGTACTGGAAGACAGTAATCATGTCCTCCCTAAGCCTTCTCTTTGATAGGCTACTTCCCTGAATCATTCATCATACAATTTAGCGTCCATACTATATTTATCATTGGTTGCTCTTCTCTGCACAATTTCTAAGGTCTCAGCATCTTTTATTTTATTGTGGTGAGCTGTGTGTAGTACTGCAAGTGTGACCTCACTAGTGTGGTACAAAGGGATATTATCTCTTCTTATGATCTTGACATTATCTTCCTTCCTCAGGATTGCATTGGCTTTTTTGGCAGATGCAGCACACTGCTAGCTCATGCTTAGGTGGTGGTCCAGTTAAGACCCTAACTACTTGTTTGTTTCCTTCCCAGAGGCATTTTCTTGGCTAGAAAATGCTGGAATAGCTAAGCCTTCCATGCCTATTGTTATGAGTAGTTTATTTAACATCATAATCAATCATCTACTGATTAATGAATGTTAATTATAGTAATTGCAGGTTTAACTCTCATCAAAAAGGGAGACATTTACGTAGTAACAGCTGCCCAATATTCTCCTTTCATTCACTCTGGCAGGGTTGTGGAGCTGTCTGCTCTGGAAGCAGATATGCTCAGCACCAAAGGCAATTTCAGGACTGCCGGTAGCTACAGAGATCAAATACCACAAGTTACTTACGAGCCAAAAGGAATTCATCGTAAACTCACCACCCACAGACAAAAAAAGTGGAGACTTCAGCTTTTTAGTTTAGCAGAATCCAATAGCACATTAGATTGTGTGCAATCTTGCTTTTAAGCCACAGTACCTCATTATTTGAACCACTGCCGTGATAGTCAGTGGCTTAGAAGTCTACCTTATATAACTTTTCCTTTGAAAGGCCTTTTCTTTAATGACAATGATCTATTTAGAGAGTTTGCATACTGTAGAACACGAGTAGATAAGCTCATTGCCTTACGCATGACAAGCAAACTATCTCTTGAATAAATATCTTTATTCAAAAATAACTTAGTTAGGAAGTTGGGACCAAAAAAGGGATTATGTATTCAAATTAATATGTGAAAGACTGATGTGGCCACCTACTGATTGTTTTTTGGTCTTAAAACTATCCTGATGATAATCCCACAAAGAATAAAAATCACATTGTTTGCAATGAAATGTGTGTGCACATGCCTTCAAGTCAGCTTGACTCCTGGAGATTGCTTGGACAAATCCCTGGGAGAGAAAGTGACTGACCCAAGGTCACCCAGCTGGCTTTGTGCCTAAGGCAGGGCTAGAACTCACAGTCTCCCAGTTTCTAGCTTGCTACCTTAACCACTACACCAAACTTGTGTTCTGCAGTGAACTTTTAGTTTTAGAGTTAATACCTCACCTATTTGTACTTAACATAAATTTTAACACGATCAGATTAATTAAGAATCTGGCATACTGATGATATCACCTATACATCAATGGACTGCCAACTATAGTCCGACCTTTTAACATTATGGGAAACCCAAATCTAGATGGAAGGTTTTGGTGTGAATATAACAGTGTTGAAGTTTGGGCAGTCAATGAAGTTTGTCCAGTCATTCAAGAGGTCATTAGGCAGCGTTAAAGTCTCATTATGCAAGTTTAATCTGCCTTGAAGGGATTTAGCAGTAACCTAGCTTTGACAGACAGGTTGACCAGTGTCACTTTTATTTGATCCCTTAGGACAACTAGTTTGAAGCATTGCAAGTATTTCAGTTAGACTAATAAACAGATTACAGATGTTCTTGATCCAAGCTCCCAGCAAGAAAAATGCACCTTGATCAATAATGACACTGAGAGTAGTATCATAGAAATCCATTTGTTCTAGAATACAATTTTAGATTAAGTACACAATTACCAGGAGATTTCATCAGCAAAGGAGCAGTGATATTCCTCTGCCTAAACATGACTGTACAATGATTAAAGCATAATAGGGAAGAAATAAAGATCCAAAATCGTGGGAGCCATGAAGAGGGAAATACTTATATTGCTTATAAGCTGTAAACCGCCCCGAGTCTTCGGAATGGGGCGGTATATAAATGTAAATAAATAAATAAATAAATAAATAAATACGGAAAGAACTTGATTGCCTTGGGGAAATCCTTGCCACAAAAAAGCGTATGAAATTATTAAAAGTCTCCTTATTTTTTGCACATAACGTGTAAAAACAAACTAATGGGAACTGATTTGGAACTTCCTCTTTCTAGCTACCTTAAATTAGTATGATTTTCATTAATCATTTGTATACGTTATGCTTCCACACTCAGAGGAAGAAGGCTTTAAAAATGTTCTTGAGGACTGGGGTTAGAATAACAGAGCAGCAAACAAAGAAAGGAAAAGAAAGTTTCTTATTGCAATAAGCTACATTTTTAAATGATTGGAAAACTCAATTCAGAACTCCCTAATAACGCTCTGGCTGTACAAATGAGGAACAACACTCCTGAACTATTTTTTTTATAGCAAGAGACATACCTCTCTACCGTTGGCCCACTTTCTGATTCTCCATGATAAAACCCATGAAAGGTCCTCCTATCTATAGTCACCTCATTGTGATTCTACAGTAGAAGTTTGGACTCCTTCCAGATGAAAATGAGGTTGATTATCAAATAAGAATCTCATCCTCTTTCTGTTTAGAAAGTCACCCTCCCCATCTGCCTCCATTCAAACGTATTACAGTAGTCACAGGGCATTCACATGTCGGAGGCATACCTTCAGTATAGAGTTGATTCTTGAATGTATAATCCATATCTCTTGATCTAAAAAAGAGCTCAAACTTCCAATACCTCTGTGAGCAGAAAGGACTTGCTTCTGCTGAATAAGTAATAAGTAACGAGGCATATATAGTGAAGATCAGATGCCTGGCCATTACAGTTTGACTTAATGCTATAATAGCTACATCGGTGTGTACTGCTGTACCAGGATGTTCAATTAAGCATGGCATGAGTTCACTAAATTATATCCAAGCACCTCTCATTGTGTACATAATGCCAACAGTTAGAAAGAAAATGATGGAACAATTTACAGCTGAGGTAGCATCACTCAAAAATAATTATGGAAAAGAGACTATAGAGACCACTGAGGTTAAAAAAGAAGGAAAGATTATACTGGAATCTTTTACAAATAGGTTGGTTTTTATTTATTTGTTAAATTTAGGTATCATCCATCTCACTCTCCGAGTGACTTTGAATGGCTTGCAGAATAACAAATATTTGCAGAAAATGAGTATGTTTAGCAACCAACTTAAGTAGGAATTGGCAGAAGACAACTTGAATCAAAACTGGAAGTCAAAAATGTAGATTTACATTGCTTTTTTAACTGAGAGTACAGAAGTCTCAAATATTCAAATGTTGTACATCTTCCACAGCCATGTTTTGTGAGATGGATTATATAAATTAGATTAATAAATAAACATAACTGGGGAGTCCTTGGGGCCGTCTGACCTTGATTGTTTTCATGGAGACATTTCATTACTTGGCTAAGTTAGATTTTCAGTGCTAGACGGAAGTAGAGCAATAGTTTGCTCTGTCCATGTTGGCGGGAGTGTTGTTTTCTCCTTGGTAGTTCATTGATTAATACTGTTGTTTCCTGCTTGACTGTTTGTCTGAGTTGGTAGTTCCTTGATTAGGGTATTGTTTACTGCTTGTGATGTTGTCTGACATTAATCCTGGTGTTAATCCCTCTTTATCTGGGTGTTGCTTGCTGAAGAGGATTTGTTTTTCATTTTTTAGATTTTTATTGTCTCTTTTGAATGGTGAGTAAATGTTGTTTATCTTTATATATCTGTTGATGGTTGATTTGTCTGAGTGTTAAGATTCCAGGAACTTCCCTACCATTTTTGGACTTAGCTTAGAGTAGGATGCTCACAGTTTATCAGTTGAAACTCTAGTTAAATCATGTCTTCTGAGATAAAGGAGTTTTCCTCATGTCTTCTGATTGCTAGTTGGTGTTCATGGCTGCACTCTGCTAGTCTTCTGTCTGTTTGCCCTACATTGTGGCTGTTGCAGTCCGTACACTGTATTCTGTACATGACCCCTGTTTTCTTCTTCTTCTTGGGTCTTATAATTTAATTAAGATGTTTTGGAGGGCTTTAGTTGATTTGTATACTACCTATGGGTGATGAGGGAGCAGAAATGGCACAAACCTATATGCAGAGAGAGGAAGGACAAGGGAGTGACTTGGGTGCCTAATAGCAAGGTAGGAATGGCTGGGGGGGCACCAGAGGTTGACAGGTAAGACAGTCTGTGGTCCCACTGGTTCCCCCAACTCCCAGCAAAATGGCAGATAGTTCTGCAGGTCAGTCGAGAAGAAGGTGAAGCTTCACCAAGGTCTCTTGAAGGTCATTAATTACATGTGGAAAAAAGAATCACCCAGTGTGTCACAGGTTGTCTAGTCATACTTAATGTTAAATTTGCTCTTTGTAAATATTCTTAAAACATCTCTTCCCAAACAATTTTCAAGCCAGATTTTAATTGGGGGTGGGGCAAGTGGTTAATGAAGTTGGTGTTATACACAGCAAGTCTCTTTTTGGCCATTGGAGGAGAATCCATTAAGATTTCATTACATTAGCCCAGCCTGGTTTTGACTTAGCAATGAATAAACTAGCAAATATTTGTTGCAACACAATGGATTTCCAAGTTAACATTGTGATATCCATTCCTTTTATGGGTTCTCTCACATTTATTTTGCTATATTCCATCCACTCTGGAGATAAGGAGCCTAAGGATAATGGTTGAGTTTGCCCATTCATAAGTTACTATATTTGCTGCCTTCTGAGCTGATTAATCACTTTGGAGTTCCCTCCCCCCCATTTTCTTTCCACATTATGTTGGAGAAGCTGCTTTTCTTATTATTCACCAGGATGCAGGTCTCTCAGTACACGGTATGGTATCCTTGTTGGTGCACAGGGAAAGTCCCTTAATTACACTAGTGTCATAATCACACCACATGATTAATCCGTAAACACTGTGTGAATTCTTGAGAAGTTAGGTTTTTGTTGTTTTGTTTTAAATAAAAGTCTATTGAACTGTTTCGATTATTTCACAGCTGGTCTTTGAAATTGAGAGAGGAGAGTGAAAGAAAAGCAAAATCAATTCCCCTAGGAGAATATCAGATAAAACCTACCGTCAAGGAAGGTATTCAAGAAGTAGTGTAAAATACCTGGACAATGTGAATAATGCTAGAAGTGCAACTGCTTTTAGAAGGAAATTAGCCTTTTAGTGCAGGAAAAGGAAGAGAAAAAAAAATGAAAGGACAGAAAAATGTTGGACTGATCATTGGATGGTACAAGCATTCCCTAGTGCCCTGGTGTCAAACTGGTGGCCCATGGGCTGGATTGCATCACATGCAGGCCACACCCGCCCCAGCTCTACGAATGGGAAAAATATCATGAAACATCACTTGACAGCAGCATGATGCGGCGAGTTTGACACCTGTGCCCTAGTGAGTAGTAAATTCCAAGTAAGAGCGTTTGGGTGCTGTGGAAAGATATTATCAATGATTTCTCTCCATAAATGAGTACAGCTGAAGAACCAGCCAAAATTGGTAAAATGCACTCTTGACTTCAGCTTCTTGCTAATTATCAAGAATCAAATAAGAATCCAAGAGCACACCCAATCTGTTGCAATTGTCAGATGATAAACAGTAACTACAATAGATGTAAACAACTAAACAGCAACTACAATGTGCCTTCTTTTCCCTCAGTGTAACCATGGAAAATTTTCAGAAGCATCTGAAGATCACTCATAATCTTTTCTTTCCATGATGAGGTTTTTCATTTGGAGAAGTTTTTCAATTGCCTGCCTCCTCCTTGTTTACAACCTCCAAGACTATAAGTAGTGAGATAAATACTCAGAAGGTGGTTTCAAGCCTGCAGAGTTCAGCTGATTTTAAAGCCTTCTGCTAGTTTCAGATTCTGATTGTATGATACTCCCTGGGACGATACTTTAAAGAAGGGATGGCACACATGAGAACAGGTAGGAATTGCCTGCTCTTGCTCCCTTCCTTAGAAGTCTTTCACCATTTCTCTGATTCTCTCTCAACCCAACATAATAAAGGCCTGGGTCAATGGATATATATGGAAATGGCAGCTTCTGGATCTTTTTCCTATCCACATTTTCACAGACAGCAACAATTCATTTGGTATTTGTTGTGATTTGCCAGCTGCTTTTAAAAACACACACCATGAGACCTGAAAGAACAGGTTAGGAAAATACCATCATGGAGAAAAATCTATGTGGCCACTGGAAGTTGAAAACAACTAGATAGTACATAATCGAGCAGCAGAATAGTCATGTTGCAGGTTCGCTTGATTAAACAGAGTCGAGACCCAGGAAATGGGCCTTTTCTCTGTAGTACCACTTGTGCCTCTGGAATAAAGTCCCTCCTAAGATCTGAACAGCTTCCTTCTTGTGAACTTTCAAACAGGCCTTGAAACCTATTTACCCAGATCATCTTGGGTTAAGGTGGATGGGACTTGCTCCTTTCTGATGTTCTATGTGTTGCTTTGTTGTCTGAATTACCATCTTATAATTATTTTGCAGTTATATTTGTACTCCAGTTAATTCTTTGTATTTGTTTTCATTCATTCATTCATTCGTTCGTTCGTTCATTCATTCATTCATTCATTCATTCATTCATTCATTCATTCATTCATTCATTTTCTATTGCCAACTTAATCAAGTGGCTCTGGGTGGCTTACAAGTCTAAAACAAGTTAAAACAATCTAAAAGATATTAAAACAATTAAAACATCCACAAAATCAATAAGTATATAGACAGCAGCTGTGATGATTAACCAGCCAGGTAATGCAACCCATCACATATTCTGAGCCCCAGGGCTGGAAATACACAGCCAGGTTTTTAGAGCTTTGCAAAAAGCTAATACGGCTGGGGTCATTCTAACCCCTGAGGGGAGGATATTCCATATGGCAGAGGGGCTACAGCATAAAAAGCCTATCTTCTAGTTCCCACAAGTCACTACTCTTTACCTGGTGGAATCTGCAGCATGCACAATCTGTTGGATCTGATCAAATGGGAAGAAACTCTTGAAAAAAGACAATCAGGTAAACTGGTCCCAAACCATATAGGCTTTTAAAGGTGACAAACTATTTAGGGTTTTAAAGGTGTTTGCACCTTAATACACTGGCAGGCAGTGCAGCTCAGAGAGTAGTGGTTACACTGTGTAGCCAGCACCATTTATTTCCCGTGCAGCTGCATTTTGCATCAGTTGAAGTTTCTAAACGTTCTTCAAGGGCAGCCCCCATGTAGAGCACAGTACAGTAATCTAACCAAGAGGTTACAATATGATGGGTGACGATGAGCAGGGCCTCCCAGTCCAGGAATAGGCACAAGTGGCACACTACCCAGTGGTGTGCAAAGGCTTTCCTATCTACAATTGCCACCTGCTTTTCAAGCAGGAGCTGTGAGTTTAGGTGGGAAACACCCCCCCTCCTCTGTCTGGGGTAAATGTTCGATATTTCTCTTCTTTTTAATATATAAATATATATTATTTATACATTTTTATTTAGTAAATTGAAAAACTCAGTATCTACATTAACAGTGTGTTGTCAGAGTACAATTAGTTTGGAAAAAAAATAAAAAAATAGTAGTAGTAATATACATATCATTAATAATAATCATATAGTAATATTAGCTAGTAAACCTTCATTATATAGTTCATCATTCTCTTAATCTTTTAAGTTTCTAACCTCTGTTTCTGTTAGTTAACCATTGGTAAAACAAGTCCCATGTTAAAAGTATTCTATTTCTTCCTTCTCCTTTATTTTGAGTGTTAATCTGTCTATCTCTGCGCATTCTAATATTTTTTTTATTACCCTTTCACCTTTAGGGATCTCTTCCTTTTCCCACTGTTCTGCAAAAACAATTCTCACTGCTTTTAACACGTGCAAAATTAGATATGTATTCCCTTTATTATACTGTTCTGATAAAATACCCAACAAAAATATATTACTCTTTTTGTTGTGAGCAACCCAAGTAGCACCCAAATTTAATACTTTTTTTCTCCACTCCCATTTTTATTAGCGGTGTGGCTTTGAGAGAAGAATAATTTTGCACTGATTGTCCCAAATAGGCTTGGACTGTAAACCTGCGTTATTTTGTCTGTACATTTCAGGACTGCACTGCAAATCAATGCATAACTGACTGTGTATATGTAACTGTGTGAATTGAGCCAATTGTCCACAAGCAGTCAAATAAGGAGACTGGATGGCTCCCCATCAGATTTCAGGTAAACTCTTTTTAATGCTCACCTAGGTTTAAAAGTGGCTGTAGCAGGGGAATCTCAAGGTCTGGATTAGGACCTGCTTGATGGTGGGATGGTGACACAAACAAGTTAGGTCTAACATTTCCCCCCCAAAACGATCAGCTTTGCGCAGGCAAAACAGGGACCCAGGGATGGGCTTCAAAAATTTCAGCAACGGGTTCGCTGCCTGGCTGCTGGGCGGGCGTGGTCATGGTGGGCGTGGCCTAGTCAGCTTCCTACACCATGGCAGCGGGCTGGGGCATTTTCACCCTCCCTGGCCTCTGGAGGCTTTCCTCGAGCCTCTGGGAGGGTGAAAAAGACCTCCCCAGGTTGCAGACGCTCTCTGGAGGCTGGAAACGGGCTTCCTGAAACTTCTGGGAAGCCCATTTTTGGCCCGCCCTGAACCTCCGATAGTGCCCTGCACTTACCTGCATCCAAAACGGGCCATGTGGAGACAGCTGGGAGGGGCAGGGTGGGTGGGGCCAGCCAGGAGTGGGATTTGGGGGTTCGGTGAACCCTGCAGAATCTTCGCTAAGGGTCCACCCAAAACCCTGTGAACCCGCAGCAGCCCACCCCTGCAGGGATCCTATCAAAACTTATATTGGTCATTGTTCCCTTCAGTGCACAAAGCCTGGGAAATAGTTGCAGAACCCCAAGTTTGAGAATCTTTGCAAAATATAACTTACAGCCGTATGGAGAACTTTCAGAAGCCTTGCTTCTAAATGAAAAAAAAAAAAGTTCAATACCTGAAGGCTAGCTTAAAACTGCTCTTTCTATGTTGCCGCCTCCATTATTAGACAATGTAGGGAGATGCTATAGAACAGGTGGTACAATTGAAGGTGGTACAATTCTCTGCCCTGTTTCTGCTTCATACACACTCGGGGCTTTTCTAAGCTGGAGTTCCTTGTTGGGCAAGTTACAACTTCAGTGTTGCAAGCAGGATAAGTGAGGAGGTGAACCAAGCCACCTGGGACGCCAGGATGCTATAGAGGTTGAACCCACAAAATGTAAAGGCACCGTAGCACTGGAGTGTTGCAAAAGAAGATGACAACCACAGTGAGCCTTTTACCAAACCCACAGAATCCTGGTTCCTCTGTTCTTTACACCACATATTTTGCATATAGATTATATACTGTAGGCATATCTCATATCCAGCGATATGAACAGCTGTAGTGACAAATGAACCACTTACGCATCCTTGATTGCATAATCTGCCTAGAGGATAGATACATAATGATGCTGGAATTACATATAATCAACTAAGTAAAGATGGTTTGGGAAAAGAAAAGAAAAATCACTATCTCAACCACAGCCCCAAAAGCTTCTCCCTAAATGAATTATTTTATTAAACAAAATGGTTGTAAGGTGGAACCCTTTGAAATTCCCCATTAGCATCCATGTACTACAATTTACTTTATGAGACAAAGCTTGTGTATCAAACAAGGCACCTGCAAAATGTGGAGCCTCTTCCTCTTTTCCTTCAAAATGAAGGGCTCGATTTTCCAAACTATATAAGGCCAAATATGTTCACTTGGCTTTGCTTTTTTCCTTCCATTATTTCTATCCTTGATTATGAGAAAAAACAGCACAGGGTTTCTTTGGAGAGCCGGTAATAGCTGCATTGCATAGAAGAAGAGGAGGAGCAAAGTGACGTGTAACTGAAATAAACCTGGGTACTTCCTAAAATGAATAAACATTTTATTTATTTTTATTTATCTCATTTCTATAGCTACCAATCTCATATCTCAGTATGGGTGGCATGCATAATAACAGCAATAGCAATAGCACTTAGAGTTCACATACCACTTCATAGTGCTTTACAGCCCTCTCTAAGGGATTTACAGAGTCAGCATATATTGCCCTCAACAATCCGGGTTCTCATTTTACCAACCTCAGAAGGATGGAAGTTTGAGTCAACCTTGAGCCTGGTGAGAATCGAACCTCTGACAGTGGGCAGTGAGTTAGCCTGCAATACTGCATTCTAACCACTG
The DNA here is from genome assembly GCA_032468155.1 of Oxyrhabdium leporinum. Classification (NCBI taxonomy): domain Eukaryota; kingdom Metazoa; phylum Chordata; class Lepidosauria; order Squamata; family Cyclocoridae; genus Oxyrhabdium; species Oxyrhabdium leporinum. The sequence goes on along the minus strand of JANHFL010008972.1, from coordinate 95,296 downwards.
TGCCACCATGGCTCATGTTACTGGATAATAAAATAAAATAATATCAAAATTATTAAAAACAGCCAATGTTAATTAAAAAAGATTAAATAAAAACAAAACAAAACAAAGAACATACTGGAAAAGCATACAAGAGAGTGCACTTAATTAGCAATCATATAGCATCAAGTGAGTTGCCAAAACCACGTTTTAAGGCCAACGGGGTTGGGGCCAGCCTCACCTTGGTAGGATCCTGGAGAGCTTTGGCAGCTGTCATATGTTCTCAAGATGGCTGACTTTTAAGCAACATCTGTGAAAGCCTTCAGCTCAAAGAACCTTGCTAGTGCAAGGCAAATCATTTCTGTCCAAGAAAAATATATATAGACAATTGCCTAACACCCGTTGTCCCACATTCCTTCCATAAGATGCCTGACTATATTAGAATCTTGTTTACCCACTTTATATTCAGATGCACAGTGCATGTTAACTTATTCTTTCCTTACCCAGGCAATGGACTGATGTCTCCCTCATTGTTCCTGAATGGTGAAATCAATGGTGATCCTACACTAAACAGGCAGCCAGGCAAACAATCAGTGCTGGAGATATTTGCTTTTTACAATGGCTCATAAGAATGGGTGCTTAAAGTAAAATCACAATGAAGCATGTAATATTCTTACCTGATTATGATCAGCAAAGTATGAGCACAATCACATCATTGATCAATTGGTAACTAAATGTGGCAGCCGTGATAATGATGTATATTCTAATGGCTTTATTGCTGGATGCAAATCACTAATCAATGAATCTTTGATTAATGAATGAGGTGTATTTGATTAGCAAGCAAGATTAAACAAGGAAATATATATTAATTATCTTATTAAGTCATGATTTGGATAACCATTAATCAGGCTAAATAGATTTTTTTTCAAATGCTAATATTTTTTTTTAATATAGGATTAGGGGTGGTAGTTACTACAGAAAAGTTCTTAGTACAGTCTCAGAAAGGAGGTGACGCCTCATTGCAAAATTTGTATTCCATAGATAATCTAACTATAATGAGAGCTTTCAGATAGAAGGCTCCTGGCACAGCCAATCCAAAAACAAGATTTATTGGGTAACTTGCATAGTCAGGTCAATTACAGATGCAATGTGTCATGTGAAAGCAGTAACTTTATCATTGTAGAAGAAGAGATATAGCTGGGGAGTTGCTCTTAGGACTGTTTGGAGTCCTTACATTCCCACAAGCACTCCAAGTCCAATCCCTCCTGAATTGCACTGACCCTTACCTGGCACCAATTTAGTGTTGAACTTTAGTTGACCAGATTTTTGTGTATAGCCTTCAATAAATCTTCTAAGTTGCAACCTTATGAATGAATGGTCCCAATTCTTTGCACCTGACAATTTTTTTGGGACTAAGATCATGCCTCTCTCCTTCCCCCTACCCTAAGCATAATTTTATAGTTATCCTGGATGCTAGATGCCATTCCAACTTGAAAAAGTTGGGTTGGCCTTCTCTCCAGCCTGCAAACCTACATGTGAAACGTTTTCCACCTATACAAAAAGAGGACTGCTCTTCTTCTTTTGCCTCTATTCTGTTTGTCTATGGAGATTCTCAGTCTTCCGGGTCATGGTTATCCCAAAGGTGCTTTTTCAAGAGGCAGCTGGATGTTTCGCTTCTCATCCAAGAAGCTTCTTCAGCTCCTTCTTCAAAGCTGAGGAAGCTTCTTGGATGACAAGCAAAATGCCTTCAAAGAAAAACAAGAAAGGTCAATTGTCTCTTGAAAAAGCACCTATGGGACTCAGTTGTGTTTGTGTCTTTTCACCCTCATCCTGTTGGAACATAAACTAATGAAAGAGGGTAGAAATATGGCAGTGGCTACACTTCTCTCCCCACCCTATTTGCCAATGGATGACAGGGATTTTTTTCCCCCCAAACAGGAAACAAATGAAAGAAAAGAAAAAAAACAACCAGGAATTGTTAATCACAATACAAGCTTGGATGCCAAGCAAAATAGTTGCTCCCAAATTTCTCAGGCTATCCGTGCTGCCAGATTATTGGTAAGTAGTTATCCAAGAGTAGGACAAGACTTGGGAGACATCTAGCTTTTCTAAGGCTTCTGGCTTCTCCCCAGCACAACAGCCCATCCCACTTGTTCAGGCAGGGAAGGCATGCCGCAGACCCTATGTAATCACAATGTACTTTCTCAACAGTTATCTGTATGCAAATCTACAGTCAGGGTTGCAGTCTCTGTCACTCATGCTCACAGAAAGGGTGTAAGGTAGGTTTGCTAGGTCCACCTGATATCATGTCACTTCTAGTTGACAGTCATTTCATCCTGTTGGGCACAATGGACAACAAAGCAATAGGAAATATGGAGATGAGGATTCTATGTTACTATACTCACCCGGAAGAGGATTACTTTCCAAATTAAACAGGCCTTACTTTTTATTAAACACTATTTTCAATTTTGGCAGATTTCATCATAGACAGCTTTTGATCATCTACAAGTTAGCCCCATTAGGGTAACACATATTACTGGCTCGATGAAGTTAAAATAGTCCAAGGAAAAGCAAAAAACTTGACCCAGGCAACTAACCCCAGTGGGATTTTCATCCAAAACAAATCTGCTATGAACATGATTAAGATGATTCCATCTAGTCATTTGGGTAGATTTACCATTGCCTGCTTCCTAGGGCTGAGAGAGGAGGACTGGCTCAAGGTCACCCAGGTGACATCATGCCTAAGCTGCAACTAAACTCATAGTCTCGTGGCTTTTAGCCTGGTGTGAATGGAGATGTGCAGGGGACATCACGTGGCCCAGTTCTGAATAGCCATGGCCCGCTAATGGGCCAGGTCTCAGGGGTTGGGGACCACTGGACTAGAAGACCTCCACTGTCCCATTATTTTGTAAATATAATGCTTGAGGTTGTTTTTTTTTACTCAGGACAATGTCAAAAGAAGCATTCTTACCTTTTGCTTTACTGGTATGAATCCTACCACAAAGCCTAACAGTTTTATTAGCTTTTTTTCTCTTATGGAATCCTTTATTATTTGAACCAACAATTTGCATAAGTCCAGGCAATTGACTTAGTTTGCATAGCTAACCAAATAAGAGAAAGAGCAGTTTCAAAAAATGAGCCATTACCAAAGGCCTGGAAACAAAATACAACTCTCCATCGTTGTTTATCGGCTGTGTCTAAGTCGGACTTATCAGTCTGAACAACACTGTGGACTCAAAAGGAAATAGATGTTTGGGGTTATGTGTGGGGTATTTACATTTACATCTATCAACAACTCTTCAAAAAGGCTGCTGTAAAATGTATTAAGAGCCGTGGTGGCACAGTGGTTAAAATGCAGTATTGCAGGCTAATTCTGCCAGCAGTTCGATTCTCACCAGCTCAAGGTTGACTCAGCCTTCCATCCTTCCGAGGTGGATAAAACGAGGACCCAGATTGTTGGGGGCAATATGCTGACTCGGTAAACTGCTTAGGGAGGACTATAAAGCACAGTATATAAGTCTAAATGCTATTGATATCTGGTTGAAGGAATTGCTTTAAACCATTTTGTCATAACTGACTTGAGCCGTTTGGTTTAAGGAATTGCCTTAAATAAAACATATCTTTATGCATGGTCAGGCACACTTTGAAACAACGTTTTCCCTTCCACTCTAAGGTGGTGTGTAGCCTTAATGCCTACTATAGACTTTCCACCTGACAATGAAGAGCTTAGAGGTATTTATGATGCTTTCCCAGTAATTTCTTGGTGTAGTTGCTGATGATACACTAGGAACCTTCAGAAGAAAAGAAGAAAATCACTAAATCACCACATTTCACCCAATTAATGTGATCAACCAGTAACAATGATTGTTAAAATGACCGCCTTGGGTAATCAAGCTGTGAAGCAAGTTATGAATCAGGAGGGATCATTAAAGCTGTAAAGATCTTCCCAAAGAGGCTTCTATGCAATGTAAACAATTATAAATAGCTGTGGTGGCACAGTGGTTAGAATGCAGTTTTGCAGGCGAATTCTGCCGACTGCCAGCAGTTCGATCCTAACTAGCTCAAGAGTTGACTCAGCCTTCCATTCTTCTGAGGTCAATAAAATGAGGACCCAGTTTGTTGGGGCAATATGCTGACTCTCTAAACCATTTAGAAAGGGCTGTAAAGCACTATGAAACGGTATATAAGCCTGTGTTATTGCTATAAATAAAAACATTGTATTAAATATAATTGAAAGAACAAATTATGCTTTTTTGGGGATCCTTCCTTCAGGGCGACTACTAGCCCTGAACAAAGAGGAATAGTCCAGCTGAACGGTCATGGAAGATGATGTTCTTGTACCATCCTCTAATTTTTTTCTGGAGTCCTTCCAAAAGGGCAACTGGTGATTGTCTCTCTTTGAGGTGGGGTGAGAAGAGTAGTCTCATTAATGAAAAAGAAGAGGTGTCTGTAATTTGAAAGGGAATGAATTGTATGGCTCTCTACCAATATTTTTCAGGGAAAGTGTTTTTTCAACACAAGAACTTACTTTTACTGCCTTTCAAAGCACTCCCTGAGATATTGCCTGTGGTGCCATCAGGAATTCATTTGAGAGGCAAAGGTTCAAGGGGGTCTTTAGCACAATGAGCAACACTCCCTCAAAACAGGGCCAATCTGGTTTACCATAGTGTGAAGTAAATTAAGTAATACATATTACCATATAAAGAAGGCTTCCCTCCAGGGAACTATTTGTAGGAAGTGAAGTAATGCACATTAACTTCTTTAAAAAATGTGTGTGGTAGGGGAGACACGAAGGCCAGAGTCTAAAAACAGGAAAGCCCTGCAAATTTAGGCACAGTCAATCACATTTATTAAGAACACAAAAAAGTAGCCTCTCCGATTCCTAATTATTCTATACGGAATATGAATTTGGAAGAAGAGGCCCTAATGTATAGGGTGCTCTGTACAAGACATGAATTTGTACATTGTCATAAGGAAAGTTATACTTCATAGCCTGACTGATGGTGATTAATGGCAATGACTAAGCTCGGTTTAAAGTAAAATTTCCAAGAGCGACTGGAAGAGTTTCCTTTCCTGTTCAGGTGTGTGTTTGGGTCCTCTGAATGAGTCACAGGCAAGAAGTATTGGATGCAGATAAAATTGCCACTCCCACACAAAGTTTTTTTCTCAGCAGACATTAATCTCTCCCCAAGCGTTTGTCTCCTTTAGGCAAGCCTCCTTGCATTTCAAGGCAGAAACTTCTGGTGAATCTTTTTCCCATCATTTAGGCAGGGTGACTGGGCTTGGTTTTTTATATTTTATTTTACTGTTTGTTTTTTTTCATTCTGTTGTATCTGCCCCAAACAGTTGCCTCCTAGGAGTCTCTTGAAGTCACTTATGGGAAATCCATCCATTCAAATGACTAGAATTTGGAAGACCAATGAACAAGGCAAATAATTACCCCCCCAAAGTAAAAATGGTCTGGGATGCAAGCTGATTGATTTCTAATTCTCAGCAGAGAGCTAAGGAGCACAAGGCAACCATAGGTTCAGAATGGTTCATCTGGCCCACCCAGGCAAATACTATTTCCAGACTCAAAGAGCAAAATCTAAGCTTTATGGAGTGTGATTGTCCCTTTTATCAAACAGGAATTAGGTGCTGCTAAGCCTAATGTTTAATTTCCAAAAACAACCTGAAAACAGCATCAGAGAAAGTCTTGGATTTGTTGAAATCTATACTTTTCCAATGGCCTTTCTGAAAAACACTATGTTTGAAAGTTGTGTCTTATTCCAAGAGGCTTCTTAAACGCTAGACTCATTTCTGGACTTCCTCCATGATAAGGGTTGCGATGTGGTTGATTTGAGCAATTCAGCCCAAACAGAAATGTGCTATACAGTCCTTTGTGTCCAAATTCAACCCAACACCATCCCTTAGAAGATAATAATGCTACAAAAAGGAAAGAAAGAAAGCATAGTAACAATACAAATTCTCATTCGTAAAAACAAAATTGACCCCTTTCATAGACAAGAAGAAAGGAATGTCCAGATTTTGAAGGCTTTGTTCTACATGGCCAGAATGGGACCCAGAAATACCACAGATTGGGATCTGTTTAACATGAGCAAGATTCTTAAACAATTTCCTTAGGCACGCAAGACTTATTTCTCTCCATGGGACTATGCATGAAGACAAACCTTAAAAAACATGCCAATAACAAAATTCATGTCCAAGTATCAAAGCAACAATCTATATCTGCCTAGGTGGCAAGGGAACAGATAAGAGCTTTTCTTCAGCATTAATAAACTGTTCCAGGATAAGTGTCTCTCGACTCTGAAGCTGGCATAGGTGTAGCCATGTTTTAGTGTAGCCCTTTCTTATTCTTATTTTTTGTTTTTTCCAGGCATTCTATTTAGGGGTTTAACACTGCTTCAGGCTCGCCTGGTAGCAGGAAGGGAGGTTGTAGAGATAAGGGGGGATGTTGTAGTCTAAATAACATTCTTTCCTGTGGGAAATGGGGGTGCGACGGCAAGTGGTTGGAGGTGGAGTTTGGAGACACGGGATCAGATAGACTGAGAGCTGATTGGGGAATGTGACTTTTTGGGGTAGTTTCGAAAGTTTTCTTTTTACTGGGTGTAAATCCAGGGAGTGGTCAGAGCTGGATTTACACCAAGAACTTGCCAATTTGATATATTCCTAATAAAATGATCTTTGAAGAAAATGTCTGCATTGGACTTCTCGTTACTGGGGATGCATTACTTGGAAGCTTGACAGTGGCTATGTCGGTTCTGCCATCTTTGGTTTGGCACCTCATCAGCATCCTGCCATCAACTGCTAGGGGAGAGGGGGCAGGAGAGCAAATGGGTAATAAACATGTATGGGGCAGAGATGGGAAAGAGAGGGGGGATTGACAATTTGATGGAGACCAGAGGTGCACAAAATCAGCCTGTGCCACTTTTAAAGGCCATGAAGCCTGAGAATGGAATGTGGATTGCCTTAAACATCCGAGCGATTCTCAAAACACCTATGCAGGTATCCATTGGTTGGAGACAAATGGATCAAGGGGGGAGGGCAAGGATGAGAGGGAAAAGTTTGCAACATTTTGCACAGGAACATTAGTTCTAACCTGACTTTACCGCAGCCAGCAACCTTTAGTAAAAGAACCTTTAATCAATTGGAATCAAGAGTCTTTCTTTCCTAAGGGATCTGACTGGAAAAGGTCTGACATTAGGTTAGAATTGTAATAGTGGTCAACCCGGAGAGACATCTCTACCTTGGGGACCATGCACACAATGTTGGTGACCAGGAGGAAGTTGAGGCTTCGGAGGAAGCATCAGTGACATCCGATGCCAGAGTGGATCTCTCTGAATGGCTGGGAGAGGCAGAAGCCTGTGGCAACCAGGTGAGACCCTGATGGTCACTCGGTGTCAGGAAGAAGAAAGAGTGGGAAGTAAAGCCCTCTGGGGTGACTTTTAATTTTGATGTATGTTTTTTATATAACTTTAGATTGTTTTTATTGTCCTTAAATCATTTTAATATATTTTTATTGTTTATGAACCATCCAGGCCAGCTATACAAATAGAATGTGTGCGTGTGTATCTCTTTACTGCTATATCTATCTATCTATCTATCTATCTATCTATCTATCTATCTATCTATCTATCTATCTATCTATCTATCTATCTA
>JANHFL010008972.1:59146-76227 GCA_032468155.1 Oxyrhabdium leporinum | reverse complement strand
ATTTGAACCGCTAGATTGAATCAGCAGAAGTGGCCTGCAGTTCAACACTCTAACCACTGCGCCACCTAGGCTATATATAACCCGTTTTGTTGAAACTAAGTAGATTTCAGCACCAGATCAGAAACAACCTGAGAAAACTGTGTATGCCATTGAATTTCATGACAGAAGAAAAGTAGTGTCATTAATAGTAAACTAGGGCTACCACAATTGATTGGCAAAAATCCAGATGAATATTACATGGAAGCATCAAGTTCAATATTCCCCTATCCCTTTCCTCCCATCTAGTGGTTATCTGGATTTTTGCAGTGCATATCCTGCAACCCTACACTGTACTATATAAATAACCACTATACTTTAACATGTCTTCTTTCTCATAGATAGAATCTGTCTTTTAAGATATTACTACAGCAGATGGGATAGAGATAGAAATTGTTGTAAAAATTTCTGAGGGAGAGTTTGTGAATTGATTCAAGAAGTCTTGGATAGAAAGTTTATCATGTGTTAATTAGAAGCAGAAAATAGTTATAGTAAACTATCTGCAGCTTCACAGGTTTTCAATTGTGTGCCATATTCCTCACTGCATTATAGTTCTTCTGCCACTTTAAAGCTTCTCCTCATCTAATTGTCAGTCTGCCAATTTCTCAGGACAGTTCCTCGCCCATTTAAAGGTGACATGTTCTCTGTATATGAGCTCTTGAGGAGTTCCTTGCAGTATGTTATGAACATGCTGCCTTGCATCTACAAAGACACAGAGGTTTGTTCTTTCCTACTCCATGACCATAAGGCCACCTCTTTAGCAACATAAGCAAGATGAATGTCTATAAATTATGTTTTTTTTTTAAAAAAATCACGGTTCAGATAGTTATAAAAGAGAAAATGCAGTTAAGAAAAAGATTGGTGGAAATACTACATACTTCAAATTATAACCACAGCACAGATGTATTTATTTTTTCTGACTGATTGGCAGGGATGGGAAGGTGACCTCAGTTCCCTTCTAGTTTCCTGAGAAGTTCCTGTGATGCAGTTGAAGTTCTAACTTATACAAAGATATACATGTGCGTGCTTGATAATGAATCTTTCCAATTCTTTTCTTATTCTGTCTGGCAGATGCTTCACTAATCTGATCTTTTGTATTGGACTTTGGCTCTAGCAAGCCCTGGTTTTTTCACTGAATGGGTTCAGGACGTAAAGATATACATACAAGAAAAAAAAAACATAAAATACAACCCGAAGAATGTTTCACATTAAAAGTTGATTGCTTTTAATTCTTTGCTTCACCCATGTTCAAAATATGTTCTTCTCCAGGTCATTTTCAGCATACTGGCTGTAGACATACAAGTTATTTACAAGATTTACAAAAAAACCCCAACACAAACACACAAAACCCTTCAGAATGTTTCTGAAGAAGAACTGAACAAGTTTCTTGGATGAGAAGTGAAATGTCTTCAGAGAAAAATAAAGAAAGTCCAGCTGTCTTTTTAAAAAGCACCTTTGGGATGGGAACAAGATGATGATGATGATGATGATGATCCTCCAAATGATGCAAATCTCTTAGTACTTGCAAGATCTTTTTACATTTCAGCATTTTGATCGGATGTTAGTATTTTGGAATCAAATGAACTGTGGTGTTGAGATGCTCTTGTTCAGCAGTCCACTCAGTCAGGTACGGTCTCTTCCTGAATTCTCTAATCCCTCCCCCCCTATGGTTTTTACAATTCAACATTTTGTGCTCAGGATGTGCAGTCTTCATTAATTTCCCCCTTCTTTGTTGTTGCCAGGATTTCTTTGCATTTCTGCAAATCAGGACATTCTCCGTGACTGCTGGCAGTCTTCTGTTGTTCACTAAGTCTAGTTGGGGCTCATTTAAATATACAAGACTCTCCTCCCATGAAATTCGTAAACCAAATGATGGTTCTTTGATTGCCGCTGCTCATTTTTGGTTACAATATGCTCAAGGACTCAAAACAACTTGGCCTTGGTCGTACTAAGTATAAATTGAAATAGAGAGGGGGTTTGAGCAGGCTTTCAGAATTCTGTTACAATACCCTAACTAAGTTAAAGAACATTCCAAGATTCTTAATGGCTGCTGTTTCCTAACCTTGCTTACGTCAGAGGCCTGGCATTTACATAGATACATATTTACTAGATATTAATAAGGATCTGCAAAATTTTGAAAAGTTGCTTTTCTTGGACAAAACTTCAAATGAAGCATTCTCCAAGTTGTTAGCAGGCATCCGCCAAGTTGAGATCCTTCTTTCCAAAGAAGACATACGTTGGTGTCTTCTTAGGTTTATTGACTATGCAGATCTACAACTGTCTAATCTTGTGTTCAGGACGAAGAAAGGAAAATGCCTGCATGTAGCATATTTACTTAAACAGAAACATGGAACGAAAGCCCTCATAAGAAAACAGAAGGCAGGGCTGGCTGATCTTTACAAAGTATTTTCTGCAGGGAAGAAATCACATAATATATTCAAGATGTCAGAGGTCAGCCATAGTGCACGTGAATCATGCTGCAAATGCTTCACCTTTCACTTTTACAGCTGTAATTAGATTACAGAGTTTTTATTGCCATTTTAAATTCTTCCTTTATAAGTTGCTTGCTACCGCACAATGGGTGTCCCCCCCCCCACACACACACTTAGAGCCCAATGTATTTAATTTTTGCTCCTATGATGCTGGATTAACTTTGAAGGATTGTTGAAGTCAGAAGTCAGTCACCCTTGCCCTCCTAATGGCATCTCACTGCTGGTACATGACCTTGAAGTGTAATATATACAATCAGCTATATTTATTGGTAGTGGGAGTTAGGCGGGAAGTAAGAGCAGCTGGATTGCATAAACATCAAGAATCCATACGTCCTGCCCACAGTAGCCACGACATGTTTAGACTAGTGCAGCCCAGTCCAGCAAAACCTTCTTCCTACTCCTGGTATGTGATGAACTGATAAAGAGATGGTACCTTTGAGGACCCCAAAGGTTATGAGAGAGGATAAAGTGCAGAAAATACGTTTCCAGATTGTCAGAAGAAGGGTATGCCAAATAGATTCTGGGACAGGATCTCATGGAATAACAGCACTACTTTCCCTTTGTGGTTTGGGGTAAATCCCAATGTTTCCATGGGCATATTTACCCAGAGGCCCTCAAGCTAGCTAATGACTGGAACTAGCCTTTCTACAAAATTCATAAGGACTTTGGCAATGCTAGTTATAATCGCATATGCAAACACACATGTATTGAAACATGCATGCATACTGATCGTCCAAGCATTTTAGACACTACAATGATCATTGTTTTAACACTCCCAGATTTCACTTTTTAGTACCATCTATATATACATACAGTGGAAGTCTGACAATTTCCATAAAATTTTGTAAATAAAAGTAGCATGCTTCAAAGGACTAATTTGATAGCATACAGTGGCTCATACTACATCAATGTATTGGGTTCATCCTATCGATATTAGTAATGTTAGAGAAGCACATTTTAAGTAAATCATAACAAATGGAGTTGTTAAGTAGGCACCCCAGTTGTAAAACTATTAGCTTTTATTTCTTGGCATTTTTAGAATAGTCCCAAGGGTTTTAAAGGGATGTCAGCAAGGGTGCTTCTAGATGACCCCCACTTTTCAACCCTTGGGGTCATTTGAAGATGACTTAAAATAATGTTTTAATAGAAACATCATACATACCCATTGTGCTGTTTATTTTGTGATAAGCAATGTTTCTTCATTTCTGCCAACATTCCCTCATTTCAATTTATTCCCAGACACGTTTATCACTATTATTTTTAATTCCATTCACTGAACGGGAAGCTCTTCACTCAGCCCTGTTCCCCCATTTCCAGAACAATTTTATTTTCACCAAAAGTGATCTGTATTTTTATGCCTCTTTTAATATGAGTGTCCCTTGCTTGGTTTGACCACATTCTTTACAACTATCTTTTTTTTTTCTGTTTATGCTTTATCTTTTTCTCATATATTCATTTTTGCATTTATTTATTTTTACAGCACTCATTTTCTTTACAGGCTCTTTTTGTTAGTCCACAGCTTTTTTCAACTCATTCTGCCAAGCTTATTTCCCATAAACATAACTCCACACATAATTCTTTTCCCTATGCTTCAAGCAATTTATTTCCACCTTCCATAAATCCTACTGGAAATTTCTCTAGTTTTTAATATTTCCATTTAGGACTTATAGTTTCCCCTCTTGTAATTATTCTACTTTCAGTCTAGGTTTTTCTTTTCTTTTCTTCCATTGTGAATATTTCTCAAAATGTTGACACTATTTAAAAAAAAAGGTTTTTTTTCCCCCTACAATTAGGAGCCCCCATTGCTCTTTTACCCTTCATAATTCTCTCAATCTTTCATCATGAACAATTAATGATGTTTTCCATTTCATTGAGGTATGCATGAGCAGATTTATTCTTGAACCAATCATTTGATTTTCCTGCTAAGCATATATTAATCAAATAATGATTATTCTCAGGTATCTAAGGTCCCTGAATGGCCCAACCATTTTTTTTCTCCATACACTCATCTCATTTTCACCTATCCATTCATGGCACTTAGCATAATAATTCCCCTCTCCCCTCCCATTTAATTTATTGAGAATACTGCCAGTTGTAACGTGCTACTATTACCAATCTATGAATTTCCTACTTTCATATGTTCACAGGAACCTAAATGATACATACTCATAACCTACATACTTATTTCCTTGCATATATTCAAGAAAACCAGTTTGGTAGAGTGGTTAAAGTGCTAGCCTAAAAACCAGGAGACTGTGAATTCTAGTCCTGCTTTAAGCATGAAAGCCAGCTTAGTGACTTTGGGCCAGTCATTTGCTCTCAGCCCAATTCATCTTCAGGATGGTTATTGTGGGGAAAATAGAGGAAGAAGAAATACATTTGTCATATATTGGCAAGATGTGTGTTTGTTATATTGAATTATTTATAAATAATAAATGTGGGATAAAAATCTAATAAAAAATAATTCAACTCATTAAGTTCAGTCTGTTTTTCCCCCTGTTAATTTATCAGACACACAGACCTAATTTTCTTTCTATTGGCAAATGATTGAATAACAAAAAAATCTGGTCCTCCTGCATAAACAAAAATCTCTTGATATTGAGGCCATTCAAAAGGAAAAAGAGAAACCATTTTCCACAGAGTCTAGTTCTCTGCTGAAGAGAAGGAGGAAGTGTCCATATTCTTGCCAGTTTCAAACTCACTGCTTTGTTTGAGCTACTGAGGAAAACTGGAGGTCCTGAAACTCATGAACAGAAAAGAGGCATGAGACAAGAATTCCATCAAACACACCCACCCACACACACACACACACACACGTACATATATACATGCCAACATTCCAGCTATATCACCACCTAAGTTGGAAATCAGTAAGGTCAGCTCTCCAACACTATGAATGTTCCAGAGCTCTGGAACTGCTTTCAAAATAGTGAATTTTCTTGAGCAAGTGCTAACTATTGCAGGATAAAGAGTGTTTTCCACGAGTGTTGGAAATTTTCCAATCCATATAAAGGAAAACAAAAAAAACATAGCATGATGATCTGAGAGAGTTTTTAGAATAAGCAGCATTCCGTGATTGATACCATGCCTTTCAGAGATTTGGGGTGATCTCTCTCATATTTTCAGTCTGTGTAATCAATGGTCACAATGCATGTAGTAATTAAACACAGTTGGAAGAAATGAGGAAAGCTGCCATATCCTAGAAACAGGTAGTAGATGATAAACTGTTTCTATCCTTTTCCCAATGTGTAAGCATTCCTTCAGACAATCCCTTCCTGTGAATTTGAGCATCTTCAATTGAGCCTCAGTTCTTCATTCAGCCAATCTATGTCTGAAAGAAGTAGACAACTGAGAAATATAAAAGAGCTGTAAAAATTATGGCTACATGAAAATATGTGTAAATATTCAGAAACAATTATGAAATTAATCAAAGTAACTGTTCTTACTGTCAGTGTTCTTAGTGAACATTGACTCATGAACCCAGCTCTCTGGAACAAAGGAGACGTGTCCTTTTATCTGAACAGAACCTTCCTGTCTGGAATGTGTGGAGATGAAGATAAAGAATTTCACATGGGCCACAAAATAACTCAGAGTCCTGGTTTTGTAAAACATGCTGTTTCCTCCATTAATTGTGTCCATGTGGAGTTGTAACCAAGTAGCTGGAACAAATAAACCTCAACCTTTCCCTTAAAAAATAAAATAAAAATCACCTCATTTGAATAAGAGGGTTGAAGTCATTAAAAACTTTATGAACTCAATTAAAAGCGTTTGCTCACCTTCCCTGCTCCATCAGCTCCATCTCACGTAGATTCAGCCCTACATGGCATATACGTTAATTCATTAAACCCTTACTATTCTTCCTTAGTGGAACTTTTGTTCTTGAAAGATGTATTTATAGGCTTCGCATAGAAAGAAGTACAAGTTTATCCTTGCCCAGTGAACGAAAACATAAGTGGAATTTAGTTCTCAAGCAGCTTTAGTTGTCAGTGCACTGATATACTGTGATATGTAGCAGCATGGTTAATTCATTATGACCTTTTTGGAAAAGATAAAAGTCCTCTAATAAAGACATTTCCAGGAATAGAGTAAGACTTTAGGTTTGTTCCCTGGTATCTTTCATGAACAACTTTCAAGATGCAGGGTTTTCAAAACTTTCATCTCAACCCCCATAGAACATTGCATAACAGATAACAGAATAACAGAGTTGGAAGGATCTTTCTTCTAGTCCAACCTCCTGCAGAAGCAGGAGACTCTTTACCATTCCATAAAAATAGCTGTCAAGTCTCTTCTTAAAAGTCTCCAGTGATGGAGCATCCACGACTTCTGAAGGCAAGCCATTCCATTGGTTAATTATTCTCACAAATTTCTCCTTAGTTCCAGGTTGCTTCTCTCCTTGATTAGTTTCCATCTATTGTTTCTTCTCTTGCATTCTGGTTCTTGGAAAATAAATTGACCCCCTCTTCTTTATGGCAGCCCCTCAAATATTGGAACACTGCTATCATGTCACCCCAGTCCTTCTTTTCACTAGACTAGACATACTCAATTCCTGCAACCATTCCTCATATGTTTTAGCCTCCAACCCCCAATCATCTTAGTTGCTCTTTCTGCACTCTTTCCAGAGTCTCTACAATAACCCCAGTTACCCTACTCACCAAAAATAATGAATTTACTAGTACCTTTTTATTGTCCTCTTGTTGGCACCCAGAAACATATTTTTTTCAATCACATTTCAGAAACATTAATATTAATATTGCATTACGTTACCCAAGCTGCAGGAGAGAGAGATGGATTTGTCAGAACATAGATACAGATAGTTTTCATTTAGCGACTTCCTCCTTTAGTGATTGTTTGCAGTTACAACAGTGATGAAAAAGTAACTTTACAACCAATGCTCACATTCCTTACGTGCATAATAATGGAGAACATCCAAAATTATTTAGAAGAAAATAACACGCTTCCAGGAGACCAGAAGGGAAATAAAAGGAAAAGCAGAGGTACAAAAGATCAACTTCTGATTGATAAAATGGTTTTGAGGAATTGCAAGCTGAAAAAACAATTTACATATGATTTGGATTGATTATAAAAAGGTCTTTGATGCATAGCAAGAAAGTCTTTTGGATCATCAAATGTTTGAAAACAACTGTCAATAAAACTGTTAGAATGTTTATAGATGACAGATTTGTTTGGAAGTGAAATATATGGATTTGTCAACATTAGGAGAGGTCTCTTCCACGGTGACTCAGTATCACCATTATTATTTGTCATTGCTATGACCCAATTTCAATGATTTCAAAGGAAACAAACCTGGCCTATCAAACAGCAAAAATGCTAATAAAATCTCATACCTGCTTTAGATGAATGATCTGAAGCTTTATGAAAAATCAGTCATTGACAAACACTGTTAAGAATATTTAGCAAAGATATAGCAATGGAATTTGGCCTAGAGAAATGTGCTGCAGAAACAGTAAATCAAGGTAGGATCAGGAGCATCAGTGGAACTGAAATGCTGACTCGCCAAACCATTAAGAGTCATCAGGATGATGCCTCCAAATATCTGGGTATTTTACAGTTGGATAATATCAAGCATATATAAGTTAAAAATGTGATTATTAAATACTATATTCAAAGAATGAGAAAATTACTAAAGGTAAAATTGAACAGAGGAAACACCACAAAGGCCTGGTGCCATATCTATGATACAATACATTGCTGGAATTATTAACTGGATACAAGCTGAATTGGAGAGTTTGGACTGAAAAAAACAAGAACACTTATCGTTATCCATTATGCACTCTGCAGTAATAGTGACAAATTATTCCTGTTCCATAGAAATGGAGGCAGAGATTTACTTCAAGTCAAACGAACTGGCAAGGAAGAAAAGCATGCATTGGCTGATTATGTCAAACAACATTGGTACAAGTTAAAAATTGCACCAAACTGAATAATAGAGGAAACAAATCATGAATACCAAAATAATGTAATAAATACATGAACAGAATGCTGGCAAGGAAAAGTATTCCATGGTCAATTTCTACAAAAGATCAAGAGGCAAATGGATAAAGACATACCTGACAAAGGGTTACATGTTCTAAAGGCTTGGAACATTAAAAAAAAGAAAGAAAAAGAAACTGAAGGCTTGATTTTGACTGTTCAAGAGCAAGCTATCTGAATGAATGTAATCATGGCCAGAACGGAAAAGTCATCAAATGATCAAAGTGCAGATTGCACATAGAAGCAGAAGAAACCATATACTCAGCTCACGCAAGAAGATTGCATAAACTGATTACAAGCAACGATGTAATGCAGAAGCCAGAATGACTCATTGGAACATCTGTAAAAATTGTCATGTGGTAGAAATGAAAAAAAAAATGGTGGGAACATAGAATTGAAAAAAATGGTAAAATAAATAAATAAATGAGGTTATAATATTGTGGAATTTCCAAATAAAAACTGATAAAGTCTTAGCTCCTGACATACCAGTTTTAACTCTGCTTGAAAAGAAAAAAAGTGTGGATAATTGATGTGGCAATACCTAGGGACAGTAGAATAGAAGACAAAGAATTGGAGAAGATCACCAAGTATCAAGATCTGAAAATTGAAATTGAAAGATTATGGCAAAAAGTGGCCATGGTGGTCCCAGTGGTTATTGGCATACTGAATACCATAGCAAAAAATCTTGGACAGCAGTTAGAACGCCTGCTCGTTGACAAAACTACCATCTGTCATTTGCAAAAGGCCACACTGCTAAGATATGCACATTTACTACACTGATACATTATGACACCCTAAGTTCTTGGGAGGAACATGATGCATGGCAAACACCACTAAAGAACACATTGTATTATATGTAATAATAATAGTAGGAGTTATTTATTCAAAGGGAGGCTTAAATGAGGCTTAATAGAATAACTCTGTATTCCATTTTGTTTTCCCATCCAAGAATAGAAAAAGGACAAAAGGAAAATTTCTACTTAAGTGCCCCTGTGGTCAGGTAACATAGCACAAAACAAATCTGCAATGCAAATTGAAAGCCAGGTTGCATGTCCCCTGCTGGATCGACCAAATGCCAAGGGCACATGAGATTTGGCAAACTCCCAAAAAATGCTAAGCAATGGCCAATACAAAAAAATGTTTTTTTCTCTTGTGGCAAAGGGCAACATGGGCTTAGCATTTGCCAAAGCTAATAGCCGAGGGATTTGAGGATCATTTTTCCTCTTGTGAGACTTTTGCAGTGAGGGCATTTTTTTAAAAAAAGAATATTAAAGTGGTTAACAAGCAACATTTAAAAAAATGTTTTGCAGTGAATCAGCAGAAAATCACATTTTCATGGCACAATGTTGCAGGCAGGGAGGAAGGCAGTTGAGGCTATATGTAACCCATGAGCATAGGTTTCCTAGACCTGATTTCAATCTTTACAACTTTTAGTAATCATCTAAATACTGATTTTTGTAATACGATAGAACAGGATAACAGTTAAAATATGGCAACGTTAATTTAGTGCTTCAAATTATACCTGAGGTAGATATTGAATGAGCATGCGGCATCAAAATTAGAAGTACCATTTAGAATCTAACAAAAAGAAAGAGATCTGAATTTTTTTAAAAAATAAATCAATACAGATATTCAGAAGAGAGACAATTTGGTGTCCTAGTTCAGGCGCTATTCTAGAAAGAAGACATATCACCGAGCAATAAGGAAACAGAACAGGAGAAATTCTAACTCTAGTACATCCTAAATGTAAAATTTGAGAGAAATCTGAAACATCACTTGGATTGATACTGTCATGTTAGAGGAGGAGACAAGTCCTAGGATAATTGATAAAGTCAGTGTAAGAGTTTAGAATCAGAGATTAAATTAGGAAATACATTTAAATAGGGCTGGTAATAGAATCAGGACAGTATATTATTTATTTCCCCTGACTTGTAATTAATATAGTTTGTATTAACAATCACTACTATCTAAACATACTCAGAATAGCAATATAACAGAGTGACAGGGTCAGAAAGGACCTTGAATTTTATTTCCATAACTTGTGTATTTTATTTTATTTATTTATATGCTGCATGACATCTGCAACTTTGGGGCATTTGAAAGTTGTATAGGTACATTAACGACACATAGCACTCCCCCAAGGCATGTTAAGAAATTATGTACCACAAGAAAACAATTAGCCTTGCCCTCAAAGGGATAGTTAAGAATGTACTTAGGTTTTAGGAGGTTAAAGCTTAACTTTTATTTTGTACTTTGATTTTCTAAAGTATTCTGTACTTTCTTTTTATCTAAGGCTGCTTCAGATGTGCAGATCATACATTTTTGCTGCCACATATCAAGGTTCACAGCAGGGTTTTTGTTTCTTAATACCTTTGGTTTCTATTCTTTTTCACTCAGGATGAACTCTCATCTGAAAGATCCAAGGACTAATAAGAGAAAGTGTCTGTTTTTGAACAATGCTGTCTACTCTCAGCAATTGGGAGGTGAGCAGTCAATAAATTTCAGTCTGCTGCAATGTAACCGGTATCAGTTCTTCGGATATTTTTCTTCTAAGAATCTTTCAGCTGGGATCTTCAAAAAATAACAGAATAACAGTTGGAAGGGATGTTGGAGGTCTTCTAGTCGAACCCCCTGCTCAAGCAGGAGACCCTATACCATTTCAGACAAATGGCTGTCCAGTCTCTTCTTAAAAACCTCCAATAATGGAGCACCCACAACTTCTGGAGGCAAGTTATTCCACTGGTTATTTGTTGTCACTGTTAAGATATTTTCCCTTAATTCCAGGTTGTTTCTCTCCTTGGTTAGTTTCCATTCATTGTTTCTTTTCCTGCCTTCTGGTGCTTTAGAAAATAGGTTGACCCTCCTCTTCTTGGTGACAGCTCCTCAAATATTGGAACACTGTTCCATATTTAAATAAATGTCTACAAAAAGGGGATGAACTTCAGACTGTTCCAAAACCACAAACCTCATTAAGATGTCTTATTATTTTCATTAGAAAGAGATGGAGAACAACCATGAGGTAATCTCTAGGCTAAGCAGTAATAAGAAGGAGGTTATTTCATGGAGGGAGCAAGGCTGAAATCTCCATTTAAAACCACAGGAAATTATAAATACATTTTAGGGCTTTGCTCTCGGGGAACACAACTGTCAAACTATAGCTCACACACTTCATGTGAAATAAATCTAAGCATCTTTCCTCCTCATCCTTTAAGGCAGCAGTATTGTTTCTACATGCACAGCCATGCCTTAAGTAATCACCATTGAAACTCATTACACACACATCACTTTCAGCAATGCGATAATCACACTGTGTCCATTCATATTTTAGTTTTATGGACATGATGGACACTTATTGGAGAGAAACCATTAATATTTTTTTTTCATAATTTCCCCATGATGTCAGTTACGATTACTTTTAATATTTTGGGCCAGGGATGGGCAACCTTTGAGGAATTGGGATAACAACTGAGCCTCCCAACTACAGGAGGCAATTGAGTGATAGGTTTGGGGAGTTTAAGGATGGGATGGGTACTGCCATTCCAACTCTGCCAACATCTGGGGGGAAAAATGGGTGGAATTTGTGGCAGAGAATGTTTTTCAATCCTCCTCTAACTGGAATGCTCCTTTTTTTTCTTAAGACATTTGCTTTTATTTAATTCATTGAATTCTCTGAAGTCAAGCTTCCTCAATCATGCACGTTTCAAAGGAAGAAGGGGAGAGGACTGCAGAATAGCTATCCTTCGACAAAGTCATTCTCACATGTTTTAAGTTGTATATAATACCAAGTGGTTACCTTTGAATCACGAACCTAATGTAAAGTAGCTGAAAGTAAACCAGGGATGTATTGGTTTCTTAGATATATACTCACTGTAAATAATTTCCCATAAGTGTAAACTAATTTAAAATCCCAATTCCTGCTATGAACCCCAATGTGAACTCATAACCACTCTCTTCACCTCAAAGCCTCCTGTTGTTCTCAAACCCATTGTGTCACCATTGGGTCATAGATGTCCTTACCAGTGCAAATGGAAAACCAGATATCAAAAGATTTAGCAATAGAGTTCCACCTGCCAGACCTTTGGTATTTTTTGTACCACAGATGTGATTTTTCAGTTAGGTGGCCAATTATGGAAAGGGAGGGGGGAGGGATGAAGGAAGGAAGGAAGGAAAACTCAATATGCATGCAAATTTAGACATTATTTTCTATATTTTAAAAAGAAATGCAATTGCATATAGCTCAAAGTTATGCAGAAGTTTGATCAGAAAGCTTAACCTGCCTTCCTGATACCTTCCAGTGCCACTCAATGCTATGGATCAATGCTGTGGCCCAAACATACACACAGATCAATGTCTATGTTCTCCTTATGT
The DNA here is from genome assembly GCA_032468155.1 of Oxyrhabdium leporinum. NCBI lineage: Eukaryota > Metazoa > Chordata > Lepidosauria > Squamata > Cyclocoridae > Oxyrhabdium > Oxyrhabdium leporinum. The sequence continues at coordinate 63,340 of JANHFL010008972.1, read as the reverse complement.
TTCTGATTTTAGCTAGACATTTCAGCCGGACAGAAGGAGGAAATGCTATGTTTATTAGTTTGAATTGAATGAAAGGCAGGATATATGTATTATAAACAAACAAACAAACAGCTACCTTATTTCTTAGTCTGGAGTCAACTTGTCCCCGAATGCTCTCATTTCAGAGCCAGCTTCTTCTATGAAAGAAAGAATTATCAAACTAGGCTCTAAAACTCAAACAATTCTTTTATGGGGGCATGTTCTACAATGGAGAAATTTCTCCATTTGGGAGATATTTCAGCATCCAGGTTCCTGGGTTTGAAGAGTCAATGAATGAAGTCAATGAACAGGCACTCAAGAATTAGGCCATAAGCATTCCCAGAACAGGAGTGAGATATTTTAGGATAAGCACATGTGTGTTGGATTTAAATGTATATCCATTCTTTCTTTGTGTGCATACACATGCATAGATGAAGAATACCTGTGCAATTTGGGGGGAAAATATGAGAGGTTAAAATACACCACAGAAATAAAAAAAATATCCCATCTTTACTGTTCCTCTTTGAAAACCATACTCAAAATGCATATCTTTAGCCAGAAAAGAGAAGTACAAACAGGAAGAAAGACATACTGAGAAATCAATACTTTTTTTTTGTCTGAATGTAGCTTGAATAGAATAATTAAATTAACCATAATCAGTAAAATGTGTGGCTCAGTTTTATTGGAGCTGCTATTTCCCATTGCCTAATTTCCCTCGTGGGCTTTCAGTTTTAATTTCAAGATGAGTGAACACATAATTTTCTACATGCCAGCATGTGTATAGACTAAAAGATACATAAGGCTACACGAGGAAATACACACACACACACACACACACACAAATAAATGAAGTGAAATGCTCCACAAGGAATTTTTAAGAGAAAGATAATCAAAATGTCATTTAAGATATTCCTAAAGTCAAGTTCCATGAGAAGGAGGAATGATCTATAGCATGGGTGTCAAATTGGATCGCATCACATGACATATCATGATATATCATGACTTTTTTGCCTTTACGGAGCCAGGGTGAGTGTGGCCTGAGCGTGATACATCCAGCCTGCAGACTGCCAGTTTGACATCCCTGAATAGATTGTTTTTACTATTTATTTGGGGGTTGAAAGTGTTTTTGTCCCATATATTAGTCCAAAAATCTCTCAGAGGTTTACAACAATAAGTAAAAGAATAAAATTATCCCCACCTTACCATCGAAAATGAGATGACACAATGAAACAAGGCATCCCCAATTTTTATAACCCCTAGTTGGGATGGAAGCAGCTGGGAGAGCCAAATGGAAAAGCCAGTTTTAAGTGACAAATAAGGAAAAGAAAGACATTGTTGGCTTCACAATAGAACTGGATGATCTTTGGTCTCAGCTACTCATCCCTTCACCCGAATGGGGCACCTTTCAAACCAGATTCCCACCTCTCACCAGGAAACAGATCTAGTTCAAAGAAATCTTGCACTTCAGAGGAATCTGGGAAGGAAACACTAAAGATAGATATCAGTTTAAGAATACTTGGGGGGGAAAAAGTCATTAAAAATTAAGAATCTTACCTGGAACGATTCATTCAGAGTTTGGGAGCAAGGGAAGGAGACTGCCCCTTCCTTTCTCTTCCGACTCAGAATGTTTTTTTTTTTTTTTAATCTCCTTCATACTTTGCCAGCAATATATTTATCCATTGTTATTTTCAAATTTTGCTCAGTTCTCTAAGGTGGTGGCTTGATTGGGAAAGCAGATCAAAGTATCTCAGAAAAAGACAACAAGTGGTTATTTCTTTAATTCTGTCAAGAAAGCTGTGTTGATGCAGTCTTCAGGTGGTGAGCTCAGTTCAAAAGGATTTTTACCTTTTTCTAAATTCCCCAATACATCCAGACACCCCTCCTACAGGTGCTGCTATCATGTTTGACTCTTTCTTTTTTTCTGATTTATTATGCAAAGAACGTGCCATTTCATCCAGTGTATATCTATGAAATACAAAGTGAAGAATCAGTGGAAATGGTTGGAATATTTGATGCATTAGTCTTCAGTTTCCTGTAGTTTTATCAAGCCTGCTTGATTTATACTGTGGATGGTCAGATATTGCGCTGGCTGAGTTTCAGAGATAATTAATCATATGCCAATCCTCTTGATCTATGAAATGTAGTTGCAGTTCTCAAAAACTGAGGGCCGAGGACTCCTTACCTCTCCTTTAGAAAGTGGCATGAAAGAAAGACCAAAGATTCTCACACAAATATGAGCACCCAAATTGCACTTGTTTTCTAAGTGTAGGCCACCGATTTTACAGACAGTGTTTGCTTCTGCCTAACATTTTATCAGGAAGAGCAAAGGGGAACAACAGGACATAGATGGGCAGAGTTACAGAATATTTTGTCCAGCAGTTTTTAAGCATGACTAGATATACTTTTCCCCAAACTCAACTCCCACCTCTCTTTATTATCATTGTCAAATAATTTGAATTTAAACTTGTCAGAGAGGTACATTTGGCTGTCTTTTGTATGACTCGGTCTAGAAAGCAAGCCATCTTGTAATCCATGTTGAATCTAGACTCAACTAGATTACTGGGGAGCTGCAATGTCTCTAGCCTCGTGGCTGTAGCATTCATGTTTCTGATAATGGATTTCTCTTTCCAAATGGAGCACCATTGTTTTGGAGTAAGTGATAATTGAACTATGGCCTCTTTCCCCCCCTCCCCTTCAACCAACCATGTTATATTTTGTAAGCTACATCTAGTATGTGAATCACATTGTTTATAGTCCAATCGTGGCGGAATTTATTATGGTCCATACTGAAGCAGGCTTAAGGACAATTTGTCCATTGCTTCTACACATCTGGTTTGGTGTTTCCTTCTCGGATTAATTTGTACCACACTGTTCTTCACTTGGCCACATTCTAGTCTCACTGATTTCCCTCTATGGCAGCTACAGTGACATCTGTTTACTTACTTGGGAACTCATGGAACTGATACATTGGCGCTGGTTACAAATTAGTAGAATTCTTTCCAGATGCAGATGTCTTTAAGTATTCAAACAACAAGCCAAAAATCACTAAACTGTTTTGGCTATTTGTCTCTTTGCTGGTATCTCTCTCAGATGATGTAAACACAATTACCGGGGCAATGACCAGAACACTTAAGACATGTTGCTGTACTTGGCCTGGGGTGGAAAGGATCAAGCTGACAGCTCCCTTACAGAGTTGAAGCCAAATCCTGACAGCCCAGAAAGGAAAGGAAAAAGGGGGGGAAATGGACTTACGTTAAAAGCAAGCAGGTGTTTCTTCCAGACCGCTCCAAGTTGAGCCAAAAGGCTTTCAGAACAGGGGTTGCCGCAAAACAGACCAGAGGGCTTCCAGATTTCACAAATGGCGTCCACCCAAGTAGCAAGTGCTCTCTCTTGTTTTTTGCAAAGAGCAACGTGTCTGTTCCTTAGCCCCATAGGAAGCACAGAAAAGTGTCATTTAAGCAAGTTGTAGGCGACTGCCTTCTCCGACACAGGACAAAACCAATTATTACTCTTTTAATACAGGTAGTTCTTGACTTACAACTGTTCCTTTAGTGACTGTTTGAAGTTGCAGCAACACTGGGGAAAAAAAGTTAACTTACAACCGGCTGTCACATTTACGACCATCATAGCATCCCCACATGATCAAAATTTGAGCATTCTTGGCAACAAGCCTGTACTGTATGTACAACAGTTGAAGCATCCCAGACGCAATGTAGAATCAAACAGTGCTTCCAAAACTAAATCAGCTTCTTCAGGGCAAAAAGTATCCCAACCAAGATGAACTTGTGGAGAGGGCTATTTTGTCCGATTATAAATGGCTCCTTCGCTTGGTGAGATGCCCTCTGCCTTAAAGGAAGCAATGGTATGTTTTATGTCGACAATGTCATCCTTAGATCTCTTCCCGATCAACAGCAATCCAGAGTTCTAAAGGAGCTGGCAGAGGTCATCTCAGAACCACTGCACCACATCTTTCAAAAATCCTGGAACACCAGGGAGCTACCAGAGGACTGGAAAAGAGCTGATGTGGTTCCCATCTTCAAAAAAGGGGGGAAAAACAGACCCAGGAAACTACAGATCAATCAGCCTAACATCAATATCTGGGAAGATACTGGAAAAGATAATAAAAAAACAGATCTGCCAACATCTAGAAACAAGTAAAGTAATAACTAGCAGTCA
>JANHFL010008972.1:44386-58459 GCA_032468155.1 Oxyrhabdium leporinum | reverse complement strand
TAGATATAGATATAGATAAAGGTATAGATAGATATAGATAGATAGATAGAGAGAGAGAGAGAGAGAGACAGAGAGAGAGAGAGAGACAGAGAGACAGAGAAGGAAAAAGGAGGGAGGGAAAGAGGAAAGGAAAAATGTAGAAAAGAAGGGGGGAAAGAAAGAGAGGCATTGACTTCCGACTCCCTCTGGTGCAGTAGAATAAGATAGTAACATCAAATCTCAACTTTTTACACAAATGAAACTTTGAATGCAAGCAGTGGGCACTTGTACTTTTGCGTGAAGCTACACTCATGTGAGCAGAGAACATTTGAGAGGTGGGTGCTTGTGTTCATGAGCAAAGCTCCATTTGCACGAATGGAGCTTTGCATGTGAGTGCCCTCTACTTACGGGGGGGGGAGCTTCACACATGAGCATCAGTGCCCTCTGCACAAGCGCCCTCCATCATGTGAGTGGAGCTTTGCACGTCAGCACAAGGGCCCACCGCTCGTGCGCATGGAGCTTCAGGCATGAGCACTTGCCCACTGCTCAGCAAGTAGAGCTTGACCCACACATTGCTCAAGCGGCCCAGTTCCAAACAGGCCGTGGCCCACGAGTTGGGGATCTCTGAGCTAGTGCTCTCCCTCATGAACAAAATTCCATCAGGGCTAAAGCAGTCTTTAACTGTGTACTGAATCTGTCCAGTTTAAGAATAACTCTTACCTCAGCGAAACCCTATGAAATTCAGAAAACGTTACCAAATTTGTTGACATCTCTTACTTAATGAGGACATCTTAAAAATGTTTTTATCTCATCCTTAGTTTTCCCATGCAGAGATACAATTCTGTTTCCTTATCACCTCTTTAAAGGGGAAACCCCACATTATCTCTTCACCACCGACTGCCGGCAAGCAAATGAAAATTGGATGGGTGTATATTAAGGAAGTAAGAACAGCTTTCCTAAGCATATCCTATTTAAATATTCTGTTGTACATTTAAAAGCAATTGGGAAATTTTCTATTCTGAATTATGCATTGAGGTTATCAGCACAGCCATTCAAAATGGAAATTTCAAGGGTGACATTAAATGTTAGTTTATTTTTTAAAAACATTCACGAGCAAAAGGGATATTTGCAGAAAGAGCAAAAAAAACAAACACAAATTCCTTTTTTCCCCTTCCTTTTTCATTGTTGTTTGAAATTTGTAGTCTTCAATAAAAGTGATCACCAGAAGCCCTTTATCCTACTGTTTCATTTGATGAAATATGCGACTATAAATCAGGCAGAAATAGGAATATTCAAAATGATCATATCCTCTAAGATATGTTGTATTAACTGTTGAATACAAATGTTTAGATGATAAATTATTGGTTGTCAAATATAAAAAGATCACCCAAACGTGTCCAGTTTTTCCATAACCACAAATACCTGTAATTTCAAAATCTAATCTAATGCCAGTTGAAAAATGAATGTTTTTCATTATTGTTCATTATTAACAACCAATGCCAACTTCTTTCACCAAAATACCTAGATTTTATTTAAAGTTAGTGGTAACTGCTAAGTACAGTTCTGGCACAGTAGATGTAATATTTGCCCGAAACAATTGCTTCAAATAAAAATAAAACAAAAACAAACTGGGAAAATAAGATGGAGGATATGATGATGGTCTTCCCAGACACTAATTAATTAGCATGTTAAAAATGCAGCAGACGTGGCTCACTAGGAGTTGAACATTAATCCATTGCGAAGACCTGCATTGAAATAGCAAGTCACTGGAAAAGTAAGTAGTAGATACCTTTCAACTTGCTACACTGACCCCGTTTGAAAGTGCCCGACAGCACAGGGAGGGTGAGTGGGAAGAGAACAGATGTTCAAGAAATGTGGCAAGTCTGAAGATTCTGCAAGTCTGAACTGTCAAATGCATACTAGGCAGCTTCATCAATTTGGTTTGGATATTGCATGTAGCCTTGGTCTAGGAAAGTGATTCCCCAACATTTCATGGGATGGATGGATGGAGATGGATGGAATTAAACTTAGTTTATGATTGGTTTCAGGTGTCACTTTGGGACAAATTCTAACCATGTAGCGGTTCACTGTGACACATGAATCAGGACACAATATTAGGTATGGTTGCAGCCTTGCGCTACTTATAAGTAAGATGGGATAAAAATCTAATAAAGGAAAGTTTCATGAAGTTTTGCTCCAATAACATGCCTATAAAGAACATCTAGATTTTGCCAACATTACTTTTAACACTGATAGCTTCACAGGAGTTATTAACAAAGGGAAACCTATATTATGGAATGAATTCCTTCATTTCTGAACTTTAGAGCAGAGAATTGCAGACTGTGTATTTGGAGGAGATGCAATAGGTAGGTTGGATCGAGTCTGGGTGCTAAAGGAGTAGTACTAGTAATTTGACTTAGCTGCATCCATATTTTATATTGCGCAATGCAATTTTTGCATTGGTTGAACTTTTGAACTATATGAAGGTTTACTAACTGCACAGGTTTTCTCTGAAATTGCACATTTTATTACAGGCTTACATTTTAAAGGCCCTGTACTTTTGTTTAGGCTTAGAAACAATCCCAAAATGGTACTGCGTGTTTATCTTTACTGAACAATAACTCTGCTACAGTCCATCATGTTATCCACATATTTATATACCAGGAATAATACAAAACCTATGCACTTAGGAAAAAATATATCATATAACTCCTTTGAACTAACTGCTGCTTCAGTTACAGCATTTTTGTACCACTCATTAAGTTCTTTAGGCAGTCTACAATTAATTAAAACCATCAAAGTTAAATTAAAAGCACAAAACAAGTAGAAACACATAAGCTCATTGGCTTATCCACAGCTACTTTACTGCTTCTTTGGGTTCCACTATCACAGTTCGGCATCTGAGAATTCAGGTTCATGGTGAAATTCAAGTTCATGCAGTGTTCTTTGGGATCCTGACCCAAATTTATTTTCAAAGATCTTCCCCTCTACATCTGGAAGGCATCTTTCCATTTCTGTAACAGCCTTTGATCTGGTGCAAGGATAGGCAGTGAGTGGCCTTCAAAACCGGGTGTGATTAAGTCTTTATGCTTGCAGTCTAAGGCCCAATCTCCCCAAAGGCAGATGGATTAATTTCTCTATAGCCACATACCCTGGGAAGTTCTTAGGAGTCCTCCTATAGTAGAAATAATAAATAACAGATTGAGCTTGTATGGCAAAAGAGAAAGTAGCGGTTTTTATAGCTGTTGGTGGAAATCTTTTGTCATACGCCTTTGCTGAAACAGACATAACAGCTGCTGGCTAGGCATTAGCAACTTCTCTAAGCTTTTGTTTGCACAGATGGTTTTTTCCCAAGACCTGTCATCAAATAGGTGGGTGACATTTAGCAGGGGAAAAAAAGTCAACCGACCAACCATTTGAAAGCAATTGCTAATAAATCTGGCACTCGCTTAGCCAAAACCAATAAGATGTTGAGCTTGTACTCAACAGGTTGGGTATAAATCTCCATAAATTGAGTGCTCTTTTAAAACACACCTTTAATGGCCAGAAGGCAAGGAAAAGAGTACATAAAAGATAAAAGTCAGATTTTTTTCAATAGAAACACAAAGGCTTTGCAGAATTAGCTCTAAATGTGTCTGGTCTCATATTAATAGCTAGTTTTGGAACTGAGTTGATTTGTTCATGGTTCTGCCATAGTGTCTTTAAAACCAGAGCTAGGTTTGTTTCCTCCTTTCAGTTGTTATACTTCTGCAAAACTGCGGACAACTTGTTTTTTACTGACATTAACTCTTCCTCATCTCTCCTCCCAACATGCAATTGTTACTCTTGCTCCTGCACTTTTCCTGGTACCATTCGTAGATTCTATTTTTCCCCTCAACCTACTCAACCCACTCCAGGCCAGCAGCCAGAGCAACATATATGGTAAGTGTGATTACACAACTGTTGGAAAAATCACTGGTTGCAACTTGGCTGATGTGTATTATTTGACATATCCAGCTTGCAAAAAGCTTTTCAACAGAGAAGGCAGCTTTGCAGCTAGGAAGTTGCTCCTAATCAGGGGTGTCAAACTGGTGGCCTCCAGGCCAGATGCGTCACATGCAGGCCAAGCTCACCCCACCCCCACAAAGGGAAAAGACATCGCAAAACATCACATGATGGCAATGTGATGCCACGAGTTTGACACCCTTAAAGGAGTGATCACAGCCATGTATGAGTTCATAGTTCTATTACCCTGCTTTTAGTTTCTTTAGAGTATTGACCCTGAAATATTTATCTTTCCACTTTTTATTCACCACTATAACTGCTCAGTTTCATATACTGCCTTTATTCTGTCATATTAAATGTTGGTCTTATAGACATTTATTAACATCCTCTCTTTGCTTGTTTTCATGTCATTATTTCAGCCCCTGATTTTATTCTCCACTGTCTGCTTCACTTGCAAAAAACTATGACCACCTATTTTCCTTGGTAAATATAAACAATTTGTGTCACTTTTTGGGTGTGATGCATGATGTTTTGTCTTAAGGTTTCAGGTTTTGTGATCTAAAGTATCTAGTTCACCTTGTCTGTACTCTGCTGTGTAGCAGGTTACAAAACAAACTTTTGTAACTTGTTTTACATATTCAGAGTTGATTTTATTTTATTTTCCTTGGGCATGTAGGATGTTATTGGCTCCTAAAACACCCATTTACCTGTAACCTTCCTCCACGATCAATGCTTTGATTTTAGCACCCTACTATAGCTCAATTCCATCTTCAATTTTTCCTCTTTTTATTCCCAATGTTGCACATTTATGTCATCCAAATTCCATGTTGATACCACCAAAGATTTGTCTACAGTATAGTTAAAAACAGCAAATTATTGTTGCTATTTGTCCTGCCAAGAGATTACGTTCCTCTTCCCCAAACTCAGTGCCCTTTAGAATTGAATCTGGGTTTCCAATTAGCATCACCTCTAAGAAAAAGTGGTTAACATTTGCTGTTTTCAAATCAGTTTAATAGGCACTTAGCTGAGAAAGGCTTATTAAAGCATGTTTGCAGTTATTGCTATAAAGAATGTATTTGGAACTGGTGCATAGTATTCCAAACTTAAAAGCTATCCAAAAAATAGGTATCTAGCACAGGATATTTACTGTGAGTTCTTAGCTATTGATATGGTTTGGGAATCTATTTTAGAATTGAATTCTAGAAAGAAAAAAAAACAAGCCATGATATTTATAACAAATCTGTTGGGGGGGGGGGGTTGTTTAATTTCACATGCAACACTGTTCTGCAAGACCTTATGAACCGCAATGGGCAAGAAATATCAGCTTTAACTGTTTATTTTTTGTTTGTTTTATGTGTAATTGTGACTATAAGCTCCAACAAAATAATCTTGTAGACTTGAGAAGTAGGCAGAATTGCCTTGAAACAATGAATACAGTCCACTTCTTAAGCATTGCAGCAATTTAATCTTGATTGTAGCCGAAAAAAACGAGCCACTCCATGATTCTCCTACCTTTAGACAACAGTTTTATGTAATGGTTGATCATAATCATATTTGATCATCGTTTCTTGAAAGCCAAACCTACTGCTAATAATGGGACCTCTAGTATATTAACCTCCACATCTTTTCTTTATTTTTAACAACAGGCAGGGATACTGTGTCTCAGCTCTCTGGGTTGCTGTTGTGGGAAAAATAGGAGGAGGAAGAGACATTAGGTTTGTTTGCCAACTTAAAAATAATAAAGGATTTAATATAAATAAATATTTAATGAATAAATAAAATAAAACACTGTCCATTATCCATTCTGTATATTTCTGAATCACAACTCTGAGCTTCTCATTTATGGAATGGAAGTTGCTGGATGGCTCAATAAGAGAATAGAGCAAAACGAACATTGATCCAAATAGCATCCAAAATCTAATATAGAGATGTTAAACCTAGTGGGCAAGTATCCCAAAGGATACCTTTCCCACTGTACTTCTTTCTTTCAGAAGAATTCATACATTCATATGTTGATGTAAAATTAAATATCCAGGCTTCAAGTTAAGCCACAAATGGTGCTCAAAGTGCCCATTCATCTTGATCTATATAACGGGATAGACTACACTATTCAGATTTTACATCTAAACTCTAGCTCAGGGATGTCAAACTCAAGGCCTGCAGGCTGGATCTGGCCCATGGGATGCTTAGATCTGGCCCACGGGGCCACCCTGCAAACAGCAAAGGACCGACCCATGGTGCTACAGCCAGTGAAAATGGAGCTCGCGGGGGCCACACGCAACCTTACCGAACTCCATTTTCACTGGCAGAGGGTTGCAGGAGGCCATTGCAGCTGAAAATGGAGCTCGTGAGGGCCGTGCATGGCCCACCTGAGCTCCATTTTCATTGGCAGAGGGTTTCAGGAGGCTGTCGCAGCCAAAAACAGAACTCGGGAGCCCATTTTTTCTGGCAGAGCACTCGAATCACCACAGGCGTGATGTTGAGCTGGCCATCCCACCCTGACCACGCCCACCCTGACTCCCCAAGGTTAAACACAACCCTGATGTGGCCCTCAATGAAACTGAGTTTGACACCCCTGCTCTAGTTCAATATCACATGATCTTTCCAATGTAACTGTTGGACTTAATAGCTGCCGTGGACTTGCCAACTAAGAGCTGTGAATTCTCAACTTGTCAAGAATCAGATATCTGGTCTGATAAATCTCAATCCCTTTAGTAACTTTTTTTATATTGCTAGTAAATACAGTGTGATTACTCTCAATGGTGGTAGTCTTCTTATTTTTTTTTAATGGAACATCTTGCAATTGTTGTTCTTTTTACCAAGGGATTGATTTGTATAAACTTTGTAAACTATACAACTATAAAATGGTATGTTTAGTATTCCTTTTCAGAATCTATAATTTTCTATATTGGCTGGAATAAGATGAAATGGGATAAGATAGAATACTTTTTTATATATTGAGAGAAAAAAGTTAAATTGTCTGAAATTTCAGGTTTTCATTCCTTTTCCAAAGATAACTAAGAAAAGGGCCAAAAATGCTACCACTAATCTTCTGTGAGCTCTTTAATTTCCTAAACCACCCTTCTTTTCTCCATTGCTCTCTTCCCAATGTAGAAAACCAGTTTGGTCTACTGGTTAAGGCACCAGGCTAGAAAGTGGGAGATTGTGAGTTCAAGTCCCACCTTAGACATGAAAGTCAGCTGGTTGATCTTGGGCCAGTCATTCTCTCTCAGTCCAACTCACCGCACAGGGTTGTTGTGGGGAGAATGGGAAGAGGAAGATGTGTTGGATATGTGTGTTTCCTTGAGGTATTTGTATAAAATGATAAAAGTGGGATTTAAATAAAATAAATAAATAAATGTATCACTTGGTGGCTTTATAGTTTTCACAATTACCTAATGAATAATTCAGAACTTAAAAGCCACAGTTACCACTTCTGTGGCCTTCTGAATTTCTTTTAATAAGTGACATTTGAGCTCAGGGGATTGTTTTAAACAATCCTGGTAACTCAGACTGGATCATTTTAATGCAAGTTATCTCTGGGTCAAGGTCATGAGGAAGACCCCCCTCACATTTTCATTAGACATAGTTTGCATCTCCTTTTCTGGCCCATCAATCTGTAAGCCAGTTCCTCTGTACCCCGTACAGATTGCCCAGGACTCCTGGGCTGCGATATCAACAGCACATTAATCCCCATCCCAATTCTATTCATTGTTTTTGTTTGCTTATATGTTCCCTGTTATACCTCGAGTCATAAATCAACCTTAGCTTATTTTTTTTACAAATGCACTGAACTGTTGAAGCCAGTTTCCACTATTATAAAAGTCTCAAAATACCATGCATCCTTTAACAGGTGGAAAATGTCTTAAGAGAATCTTGGCTTGGAATGTTTTCCTTGCTTCAAGACAAAGTAGTACTCTTTTTTTATGACTTAAATTAATTTTAAAGCAAGATGATGGTTCCCTGCCTTGAATTATCTCCTTATGATGTTACCTCGCCACCATATGTTTTTATGATTTGAAATCCAGACTACTGAACTCATTGACAGCTCTTAAGCTTATGTAACAGATGGCATTCAAGCCATGTTTCTGATGAGCTTTGATTTGGAACATCCCTTCTCATCTCCTTGCCTTGTTTTAGAAGGCAAGTTTTCCAAATTTTTCCTGGAACTCCTGAAAATGGTTCAATTTGGCTGCCTTGGATGCTGAGCTGCTAAATTAGCGAATCCACAATGGTCCCAAATAATTTCCAGGAGAACTGGATGTGACCCTAAACACATTTACTCATGGCAAATGCTCAAAGGTGACACTTAACAATAAAAAGGAAAGATCTACTAATATGCAAGGTGCATGCACAATCTATTAGTTGTCATCATAAGATTAAGAGGCGGATCAGTCTGGCTATATTAGAGAAATCTCCGAGAGAAAACCCTGCTGCGTTTCCAGCTCAAATCACCCATTACAAAGTTCCTTAAAAATGAAGATCAGTTTTATATGCTGTTCTTCTACATGCTTGAACACTAAAAATGAGGTAAAAATAAACAATCTGGGGCATGATGAGACCTTACAATTGAAATGGCATTACTTACAAGAGCAGGCAGAGACTGCTGATTTATGTGCACTACTCTAGATACAAAGCCAAGGCCAAATCTCAGCAAGCACCTTCAACTACCATGCCTTTTCCCGACGTTGGATATCTGCAGTATGATCCCATCAAAGATGTCTTTGGGGCAAGAGAGTTCTGAGAAGAGTTATGTGCCCACTCATTCTCACTGCAAAGCACCCTTAGACTACAAATAGTATTTCATTTATTTATATATGCCTTTTAACAAAGCTAAAAGGCATATATAAATAAATGAAATACTATTTATCAATATAAATACTATTTATATATGCCTTTTAGCTTTGTAAAGTCTTTATCTGTTATGATTGTAGGCCCTGAGGTAAGATAGACAACCAATACATTTTACAAATAAATAAATAAAATAAATACATCCAAAATACCCCTATTGGATCCGAGTTGCTCAGGAGTACTGCAGATTCACTCTTTATCCTTTTGCTGTTGGCAGGCCAAACCTCTCCTGCTTTTCCAAGCCTTCACAGCCAGGGCTGCAGGTCTGTTTTTCCTCTGTACTGGACTTGGGAGACTGCCACAGTAGTCTTTAATGAGATTTGTTAATAGGGTTGATATGCCACCTTGTGGGTGCTTTTACCAGAAACGGGACTACAACGTTTATTCATAAATAATGGCAAGTGTTGCACAATTCATCTCCATCTCCATGAAGTTGATTGCCTCAATGCCAGGATCAATATGTTGAGATAATGTACTCTATCACAGTGCAGCAGCCAGAATAAATACACACAATTTGAACACTTGAGTAGAGATGCAGTTTCCATATTGCAAATGCCCAGGCCTTGGTTAGATATCATATACTCTGATTTATGCTTATGTGAACAAGCCACTCATCTTCCAGTAAAGTCACAAGGAAGTACTGGATTTTTTTAAATAAGTAGCTACTATTTTTTAGTATCACTATCCAATCCATGCTTAGAAAAACAGTGGTTTGTCTTTATTAAGATTTCTACAACAATGAAAATTCAAATGCTTCAAGAAGTTGGCTTGTTTCAATAAACCATGTTGATTAGACAATACTTGGAGTTTGGACATAATAAAATGTAATGTATTGGATGCAGAAATGGAAGCAGTGTTTCTTTCCTTTTCAGCTTCATCAGAAAAAAAGAGAACAAATGAACCATAGTTTGTTTATGTAAAGATTTCTTTTTTAATCTCATGCTTCCTAGTGTTTGCCAGCAACTGTACAGTATGTGCATTGTATACTATTGCATTACAAGAAGAATATTTTTATTTGATTTTTTTTTCCTGCAACACCATTCTACGCATTCTTACCACTAAACACATCTCAGTGTATTCAATGGATTCTACTTTCAAGAAAAAGTATAAAAGATGGCTATGTTATATGGAAAAGATCAGGCCTATTGAATGATTTTTTTCCACTATAATATCCTCAATTATTTCTACTACAGAAGGTTACAAGAAACCGCTTCTTTTTCTTTTTCACCTTCATTCAACATTAGTTGTGCATCATCTATAACAAGGAAACATATTCTCAATGGGAAATCACAAAAACAAAATCAGCATTTTGTTTTCATTTATTATGAATCTCTTTTTTCATTACATTTTTAAACAGTTTTGAGCTGTGATAAAAAGAAATTATTTTCAACATATACTATTATTTTTGTATTTTACAACTGTGCCTGTCCATAGGCACCAGGTTTGTTCACATAAGTCCCAGGTACAATATATCTATGCAATCAATACTATCCAAGGTACAATATATCTATACAACTTCAAGAGAGCAGTTAGCTTTCATTAGTAGATAATTTTTTTCTGAGAGTCATGAATAGATTACTCGTCATTTCATTTCAAGTCTTATATTCTGAAAACCATAATTATTGTGGTTAGGATTTTAGATTCTGGTACTGTTTAATGGAGACTTGCTGGGAATTTGCATAAAGTAATTTCCTTCTTGACCCAATGGTTAAATAACTCTTTGCCCTACCTCTTATACAAATATAATTCATTATGATTTAATCCTATCAATTTCTCGCATTTCTTTCTATCAAATCATCAGGCAACAAATTGATAGAAAGTTGAAAAAAAGAGAAGCTTTCCATTCTTCCTGCCTCTCTTTTGTCAAGTGAAAAGTAGACAAGTTTTATTTCCCTCCTGCCATTTCCTAAATAATATTGCCACTACTTACCCAACTCTTAGACAACATTAAAGTTGCACTAAGGTTGCAATTGTTCGCAATATACTTAATATCTTCATTAGACCAGAGATGTGCAAAACCTTTTCAGGCTGTGGAACATGTTAGTTGAAAAAATATAGTCTAGAACCCCTGATCAGGGGACAAAGTTCTAGTAATAGAAAACTGACTGTGTTCAAGAAATCTCTTTTGGTCCTTCATTGCTTGTGGAACCCTATCACCTTCTCATAGAACCCTTGGACTGATGGGACATAGTTTGAAAAATCCTGATTTAAACAAACATAATACTGCTTCAAAATTACTTATACTCATTTCCATGATTCTTACTTGCAACACTTACTGAATCTTAGGGCCTTGATGATGTTAGTAGAAATTTAATCTGATTCTGAGTTCGAGATGAAAAAGGTTGCTGTAACAATTGCTTACAGCATCTACCATCTAACAACAGAAGATGCTTATTTGTAGAATCCAAACTTTTCTCATTTAATAATCATTTCAGTTCATAAACTTTAGGCAGCCAAATGTACATTTAATCACTGGTATCAAACAAATGGAATCAAGAAGTAGAACCAACCAAGAAATGGCAATACCCCGAACAATAAATCAATTCAGTCTGCAGAAATAATATCCCTGAACCATGTATTCATATCGGGGTAATAATCCATAGAGTCAAACATTTCATGTCTCATTAATTGCCAACCAGATGCAACCAGGAAGGTCACAAATATGGTTAGGAAACAGATAATGTTGAAATTCAGCGTTGCGTCCTCTGGCCTTCTGTACCTATAAACTAGGTGACCACTAGGGGCAACAAATTTAGAATTATGGCAGTTAATTGAGGATGGTTCTGCACTTTTATCTCTCTTCTTCATCAAAAAGACTTACTTTGAACATCTCCATGTAAAATGCTTCCTAGTGCTTAGACTGATATTCATAGAGCTTTCAACACTTCCTTCCTCCCTCGGCTGTAGATGGCTTTAAATGGCTGAGGTTTTCCTATCAACATGTTATTTCCTAAATAAAGCTTATCTTTCTTTTCCTTTATGCAAGCGCAGCTTCAAGAACATTTTTCTTATAAAAAGTCTATTCCTACCTTCAGTGTTTTTCTCTGTACAGATTCCTTTCACTATTTTAAAGCTTTCTGCAGAGTTCCCTCTTATGCAGCTGCTTCCTAGCAGTTGTTATTTAAGCCATGTGGCTTTGATTCTGCAGACTATCAATTGGCTTCCCTAGGCTACTATCCACTGCTAATTATTCCTCCATGAATGTGTCCACGTTCCTTTTAAAACCATTCAATTTTGTGCCCATCATCAAACCATCACAAAGTTTAGCTATGCTGGCTGTTAATAATAACTTTCTTTTCCTGGTCCTGAATCGCTGTGAATTTAGTTTTAATGCTCTGAACTGATTCTTGGAATTCCCAATCATAAGAGCACCTGTGTCCAGGGTGGCTTCCTTAGGAGCCTTTAGTGAGCAAGTTACGACATTGCTTGCCTTAAGCTTGATAGAAATACTAAAAAACTAGCTGAAACAAATTTGAAAAGATGTACTTACTTTTTGGATCATATTTCTGCACTTTGTAAGTTGCAGTTGCAATTAACTATTTAACCTTGATCCTAAAGAGAGGGTGGGAGTCTTCTATCTACAGAATGACAGAATTCAATTTCATGTTGGCTAATTGCAGCTGATATAATAGAGAAAAAAGCATCACCCTGCCAACAAAAGTGCGTATAGTCAAGGCTATGGTTTTCCCAGTTGCAATGTATGGCTGTGAAAGTTGGACCATAAGGATGGCTGAGTGCCAAAGAATTGAGGCCTTTGAACTATGGTGCTGGAGAAGATTCCTGCAAGTCCCTTGGACTGCAAGGCGATCAAACCGGTCAGTCCTAGAGGAGATCAACCCTGACCGTTCTTTAGAAGGCCAGATCTTGAAGATGAGACTCAAATATTTTGGCCACCTAATGAGAAGGAAGGACTCACTGGAGAAGAGCCTAATGCTGGGAATGATTGGAGGCAAAAGAATAAGGGGGTGGCAGAGAATGAGGGGGCTGGATGGAGTCACTGAAGCAGTCAGTGTGGGCTTAAATGGACTCCAGGGGATGGTAGAGGAAAGCCTGGAGGAACATTGTCCATGGGGTCATGATGGGTCGGACATGACTTAGCGACTAACAACAACAACAAAATGGTTAGCTATTCAAAGCCATTCTCTGCACAATAACACACATCACTTCTTATGAGTTTGGACCATCTGTCGCTTGCTATATGCTTCAACCACCGTGTGGGCATTTTGCTCTGCTAGAAAGCAGATGCCTAATCAGCAACACTGGTTGCCTAGTGCTGACAAAGATGGTGAGGACATGTGGATGATGCTTATACAGATACTGTTCTTCAGCTTCTTCCTTGGTTGATCCATGTGTCACAATGATTGCAGTCCAAATGGCATGGGTTTTCAAATAAGTGTTTTGTTTTTTTGCGATCCTGAATGATCTACTGGTACTTCTGAAATATGAATTATCATCATATGCTCCAGAATCCAATTCAGGAGAAGCTAGTTCCTTTCTTCTGATCTTCCCCCTCAATTTTTGGATTGCTAACAGAGGGGAGGGGGCTGACTGCCTTAAACATCAACAGCAATTGATCCTCGACTGATGAAGATGAAGACTTGGGAAATACAATACAAGAGACACTGACCTTTCAAGACGTCCAGGAAGAGGAGGAGCCAAATGAAAAAGGAGATGAAAAAATGAGACAGACAAGGGGAACAAGGGGGAAAAAAAGGAGATTAAAATCCAAATAAGTGGGATTGATGATAAAAACCAAAGGGAAAGTACTTTAAGGGAATTAAAAGAGAAGCTAGGGAAACAACAAGATTTTTATAGGAGAGTGAGCAGGGCAAGAGTAGATAGCTGGCAAGCTAGACAATGTGGAAAGATAGAGAAGAGAGAAAAGCTTAAAATGGGCAATCAAGATGAAGAAGTAGACAGAAATAAAGATCCAAGAAAAGAATATGGAAGACAAGCTAAGAAACGAATAATTAAAACTTTAAGGCAGTTAAGAGATGATGGTTAAAAAAGATAGCAGGTTTAAGGTAGCAGGGACACAATTTAAAAAAAGAGAGAAATAGAGAGATGGGATTAGAAGGGGAATAGATAACAATGTAGAAAAATAAAATTTGAATGATGGTATAATTTAATTATAAATTTAATATGAAGAAATGTATATTTGCTAAATGTAATAGAGAGGATTGACAATAGCTTATTGGTTCAAAAATGTGTGTTGAACAAGGTGACTGAAATAAATATAATTCAATGTAATAAAGATAA